>OY811987.1:1621194-1673682 GCA_963681505.1 Eunapius fragilis | reverse complement strand
TGAAAATGGATGACTTTTGGCCCCCCACCCCCTTTTCCTACGCCTATGGAATCTCTACAACTCAGGAGCAACCTTTTTCATCCTCAGTCGGATCGAGTAGGTCAATATGAATAAACGGATCCTTGTGCAATGGACTTAAAAGGAGCGCACCGCCAATTATACAAACTGTTTTCGAGAAGATGCACTATTTAGTTGGGCGTAGCCCGAACTTCGCATTTTCAAGCCTATACCAAGATTTGTATCCCTCTGATAGCGATCTTGCTATAAGCTTGCAGGCCCGTAGGCTAGTGGGGGAGAGGTCTTCCCGCCCAGCTAGGGGGTATGGGCCGGGAGAGCGCTGTTAGCTTCACCATTGCCCCTGCAGCTTTGCAACTTTTGCAATGTTGAAGGCACAAAACATCGCATAATTGCGTAGAAACATGTCAAAATAAACATATGACAAGAATTACTTTTTTTTCTAGCTCGCAAGAGCGAGACTACAGAAGCAAGCGTTGCGAAGTATATAGGTCCGGCTTGAGGCAGACCTACTTCGTTATATTGAACTGCACAACGGCTGACAGATTAATTTACATGGGGTTGCGCCGTTCGATTACGAAGTAGGTCTGGCTTGCGAGTTAACTGCCCTGATGGATCGTAGATAGGAAAGTTATATTAGTCCTGTTAACTCGCAAGCCAGAGAATATCCTTAATGAACGATATACTGGCATGTATTTGACGTACCCCGGACCCGCCACTCTGACTGCCGTTCGTTACGGGCCGTGGGCGCCCCAGGCCCAAGATGTCACGGTACCGTTAGTATTACCTCACGCTCGCTAATTTTCATTTGTACGTATAACTCATGATTAATTCATTAGCAACGTTATTTTCATGGTAAGCGAAAAGAAGCGGAACCAGCTTGGGCTAGCGGAACCATCTTAGGCAGGCGGAACCAGGCTAGCTTGGGCAGGTGGAACCAGCTCGGGCAAGCGGAACTAGCTTGGCCTGTACGGGCGGGGGTGTCGACCGAACCCAGCCTACGAGCCTGGCTTGATACCCGAACTTCCACAAAACGCGAAGGTTGGGCTGCGCCGAAATAATACTTATCAGGCGACAGGGAAGCATATTATAGCGGGTTCAGTAACATGGTTTAAATAACAGTTCACGTGACCTCTAATGGCACGAGTTGCGATCTAAAACGTTTAAAGACAGATGCGCATGCGCAAGGTTAGATTCTGAAATCAACGATAGCCTTAGTTTGGGACATTTCTATCAAACCGATGGCCTTGCCCAACTCCCCTACCATGCAGACTTGTAATTCATTTATAATCGGCGAAAATAATAATATTTTTATAAAAATTAATTAGCTGTTTTAATAACGTGATAAATCTCTAAAGTGTCTGGTGAGTTTAACGGTGAAATCAGAATTTTTTAATCACAATTTTAAGCCGAGTTATGCACTGATGTCACTATTTCTGGACATGCAGGCTCCATCACTGTCGCTCCTGGATCAACTGGGCTCTTGAAAACACTCCGCTTTCTGATGGAGCGGATGACGCTGGAATAGCCAGGTACTTTCGAGCAAGCTTTGCAATAGTGGGAAATTGTGTGTTGTGCATTTTACACCATTCCAAAGGATCTAAAGAAGCCATGACATCTACTGATCTGATCTCCGAGAGTCGAAGCCAAGGATCATATTCCTCCTTAACTGTGTTGCGAAAACAGTGACTGCGACACACACATTGTCGTTCATCCTTGTGATGCCGTTCAATGTGTCTAGACAAAGTGCAGTGTTCCCTGGAGAATGGCCTGTGGCAGTAATCACACCACGCTTTATCTGCATACTCCATTGATGTATTGACCTTGAAATGATGCCAGACAGCGGATGTGTTTGCACTACTACAGTACTACTAAACCTTCGCAATGGCGTGAATCTCACGAGTTCCTCGGGATTGTATTCCCACAGATCCAGGTTTGAAACAGGTTTGAGCCGCTGAGCAGAAGGTAATGCCGTATAGAAATCGTAAAAACCGACGGACACGCTTCGATGATTGACATCGTATAACGTAACACCATGATTGACATTTATAAACTATAACTTCTACTAATTTGGCCTGCCAGGCCGACCTGTCAGGCCGGACCCCTAGCCGGCCTACGGCAGCCTGCGTGTACTGTTCAAGAATAACTAATACGGTACGTATATACTTCGTTAGCGCCTGCTGAAAAGGTCCGGTCAACTACTAGTCTACAAGTACATGCACATACGCCACAATGAATAATTAATGAGATATTATTGGCGGGGGGGGGGGGGGGGAGGTATACCCCCGCCACCCCCCCCCCCCCCCCCCCCCCCACCCCCCCCCCCTGGATCCGCCACTGAGCTATATTACAATTAAATTTTATTAAAGTACACATGCATGTACACATTGGACGGCATGCACGGCAGTTTCGAGATGGGAGGTTTTCTGGACGGCACGGCAGTTTCGAGATGGGAGGATATTGCATTTATGCAAACGAGAATGTTGTTTATGTTTTATCAAAGGGAGCAATCTCTCATCAAACGACTTCTTCATTGCACAGATTGAACATATGCTGCATGCATGATCCTATACACTCTATGGAGCTGACACAATCCTATTCGTAATTGCTCGAAACTTGCAGGCGGATGATAACAATGAAAATTAAGCAGCTTAAACAGGTTTGCACTTTTAAAAATTATATTGAACTGTGCACATTAGATATTAAAATAAAATAAAATTTAAAAAATGCCATACTGGTCATTTTAACATCTTCCTAATGAGACGGAAGGGCCGCAACAACCGCTGTGGCCTATACGGTCAAAGCCGTACAGGTTTTTGGCCAGAACATACGTTAAAAGACGGTCCTACATTTAGCTAATTGAAATTCAAAGTGCATGGTTCTTGGCTAAATGTATAGGACCGTCTTGTTGTATTCTGGTACCAATCCATAATGTGTCTTGTTTCCTTGCTTTTTACACCACCAATCCCAATCCTACATCCCACTCTCTTTCTCAAAGAGAAATTTTTTATCTACTTGTACGACAATAATATTGGAAACGCATCACGTGCGCCATACATTGTACAGGCATAGGCTGCGGGCCGTCAATATTATATTGGATAACACCTTTTCTTTTTGGCGGGAAATGGCTTATACCTGGTTTTGCGTTTCAAGCTACGTCTGAAACACTCTTCGTAACATTATAATAACTGGTTTTTACTGCAACTATCACAGATCCTGAGAAAAATGCACAAACATCTTGACAAAACCCAAATTTCTACACAATTTCTACATGCCATGGAACCTACAGATAGACCCTGAATTTTTTTTGTTTCATCAATGACGCATAGTGAAAGATGTCCTTAACTATATTTTTGACCGTTTTTATTTCTGTTGATTCCTGATATATACTGAACAGAAATGCACTTTGTTCCATACATGTCAATGGACGCGTGCGCGGAAAATTAACGGACGTTTGCAATGACGCGTCAGGAATACGTAATGAGCGTCCGAAATTTCTGGGACCGGTCGGCCAGTTTTAGCAGCTTCTGCCTGTAGGCGATTAGCTGCCTACCTTCAGTCAACGCCTCCTTCGCACGCCCTTCCGCTGTGGGCTCCGCTTTGGCGACGGCCACCTCTGCCTCATCCAGCTTGTCCTCTACGTCTTCATTGAAACGGTGCTGGATTTCGTTGGTCCTCCTCTTGAAAGCGTAGCTCTCCTTCCGGCCGCTCCTTGCTAGCTTTCGGGACGTCTCCTCGGCTCCTGCCCAGCCTTAACCTCCCCGGTTCTTTTCTAGCTACCCCACCCTTATCCCATGTGCGTGATAAGATGTATGTTGTTGGGTTAGTGTGTGTGTCCCTGAACGCAGAGCTACTTCCTGCCTACAACCTTTTCTTGGGCATCCCCATCCCATTTGCTCTTTATTTACTGCTCTCCTCTTCACAGGGTGCATATCCCGTCCACATTTCGGGCAGCTTTTCCTCTCTGCCAGAGTAGGTACTTGGATAAATCACGTAACTACCGTAAAAAAATTGTCTCCCAAAAATTGTAACGTAATTTTTGACTGCCGGAGAGGATTGATTTGAGGCGATCGTTTGTTTGCGCTGGTTTTGAGTTTTGTTGTGCTTGCTATATTCTATAAAGTTAGCCCATGGCTTCATTTAGCATTTGCTATTCGTTGTACAAGTAAATAAAAAACATTCTCTGTGAGAAAGTTGGTGGCATATAGGATTTGAAGGCAATGGTGGTGTAAAAAGGAAGGAAACAAGGGTCTAATAATAAGGGAAAATGGAATAGTCCTATATTTAGCACATGAACAACATACTATATCCTACATATAGAAATGTGCTAAATATAGGACTATTCCATTTTCCCTTATTATTAGACCCTTGTTTCCTTCCTTTTTACACCACCATTGCCTTCAAATCCTATATGCCACCAACTTTCTCACAGAGAATGTTTTTTATTTACTTGTTTCATTGATTTTTATTCATACCCGATTATGAGCCGTATAGCATGTTAAGTAATCCATCGTGATATGAGAGGGAGGTTGTAAAGGTACGACATGCTTTGAGTGACCTTAACTCTTTTCGCCGAGCGAGATGACGTTCAGGACTATGGCAATATCGCTGTCTTTTTTCAGGATCTGTACCTTGCACGTGAAGGCATTTTGAAAAAAAAAAAACTACTTCACTAAGTTACAAAGAGCTTCAAACCATAGATATTAGACTATGGTCAAACTTACAACGATCGAATAACAAGAATGATTATAGTACGCACGTGCACGTTATTATAACCGCCACAGTTAATTACCACTACGTGTAGTGCCCAGACCATACACATTTGATTACGTGATGTATACTGCTAGTACTTCGTATAAAGAGCGAAGTAGGACCTACCCGAGTCTTGTCAGTGCAGTAAGCTTAACTATACGTGATTTGCTAACACAACCACCGATATATGTCATGTAGCCTAGAGACGTTTTGACCACAGAAGCGAGAATGCCAACGAATTCTGAAGCCATTGGTGTAATTTTCATTTCTTAAAAGTGTTCCTATCCCGAGTTATGCGTGGTCAAGAACAAGAACAAGAACAAGAAGAAGAACGTTGGACTGGGTACGAGTTTCGAAAATTGTTTTGTTCTCTACAACCACGCGGTTTTGTGACATCAAACAAACACGAAACTGCTTGTTGTTGCCTTCTTGTACGACGACGATAACAAGGTAAGCCATCCGCTCGTCGGGAGTCTTGTTAGAAGCGGGTCGCGTTTTTTTAATGACATTCATAATCGGGGTCAAATCCTATATGAGAGTTCTATAACTCTCGATACGGTGAAACGATTCGCAGTAGTAAGTTGTGGGCGTGTCAAAAAAGGGAACGGTTTGATGGCTATAGAATTTTGTAGCGCATTGAATGGGTTGCATGAAATACATATGAAGGCACAAGGCCGTAGTAAGGGGGGGAGGGCTTGGGGGGGCTTAAGCCCCCCCAAAATTTTGGTCCAGCATATTATTTATAAAAGGATACACGTTGATGTTATAGTACGCGCGGTAACACAAATTGAACACATTCCGGTATTGCAAGTTGCCCGTATTGTATGCCATAATTCAAGCCGCCACACTGTATTGGGAACATTTGCCGTTTAATGCATACTGTATAGAATGTACATTTAAGTGTCATATCAAGATCATGAATATTAATTAGCCCCCCCAAATTTTTGTGATTGACTACGGCCATGCAGGCATTAAGGACACCTAGATGCATTACTCATTTTAATATGAGGGCAATCAGACAATGCGCAGGGTGTTGTCTCGAAGCTTCCACGAAGGGCTTCATATGGTTTAAAGTACGCGATTATCGTGAAAGCTAATAGCTTTTATGACAGTGGGACGTCATACCTATTTGCCCTAATGTTACTAATTATAAGATATGTATCTGACCTTTTTTTTTACGTAGGTAGAGAGTGTTAACGAGGTGTTCTATTAAAAACGCACCTTTTCGTTGCCATGGGTTCTTTAGCTAGATAATTTTCAGACTCTGCTGCTTATGTAGTAACAGTGCCTTGCATATCACGAGATTCTGATTTAGCGCAGTGCTCTTATCAATCAAACCAATTTAATCAAAATTTGTTCATGGCAACATGCAATGTTAGTTTATTATTCATGTTTTAATACTATGTTTATTAAAATCTATATTTTTATTCAACAGTTCTGTGTGTAGTTGCATGGATAATGAAGACTGTTGGTGATTTGAAGAGTTTTAAAAATGACATTAATGAAGGTAATGAACGGCAAGCACCCATGATACGAAAGGGGCTAGTGTTTTACATCCACACCAATGTAGCATCTCAACGTTTAGAAAATACAAGAAGTATCATTGCATCAATTCTTGAACACTCTGCTGGAAGCACTTAGCAGTGTCACCACTACACCTGATGCGTTGCGGTGGGCAATACATCATATTATTAATATATTGTCAAAAAATCTTACAAAATGTTGGGCTGAAGTAGAGGTGTTTCTCAATGAGCAGTTTATAGTGTAGAGGGGTACCTATTCCTCTGGTAGTGGGATAACCATGGTAGTGGTAGTGGGATACCTATTGCTCTGGTAGTGGGATAGCTATTGCACTGGTAGTGTGGGGTACCTATTCCACTGGTAGTAAGATAGCTATGGTACTTGTAGTGGAGTACCTATTGTTCTGGTAGTGGTGTACCTATATCTTTGGTCGTAGGATAGCTATTGCACTGGTATTGGGGTACCTATTGCTCTGCATGGTAGTGGGAGCTACAGCACTGGTAGTGGGGTACCTATTCCTCTGGTAGTGGGATAGCTATGGCTCTGGTAGTGGGGTCTACTTATTGCTCTGGTAGTGGGATATAGCTATTGGACTGGTAGTGGGGTACCTATTCCTCTGGTAGTGGGATAGCTATGGCTCTGGTAGTGGGGTCTACTTATTGCTCTGGTAGTGGGATAGCTATTGGACTGGTAGTGGGGTACCTATTCCTCTGGTAGTGGGATACCTATGGTACTGGTAGTGGAGTACCTATTCCTCTGATAGTGGGATAGCTATGGTACTGGTAGTTGGGTCTATTGACACAGCTGAGGATGTAGCTGTTCCTTTACCAGTTTTGAATACAGAGATAAATGTAATGTGCAATCCACCTTTACCTATTCCACTTCATGTAAGAACTGATTGTAAGAATTGTGCTAAAAGGAAGGATGAGTTGCAGAGAATGGCTAATTCAGTGAAAAGTACTTGCAAAGTTCCAAAAGCCACCATCTGTTACTGGACACAGGAAGACATCAAGGAAGAAGGGGAAGATGAAAAAATATGCATATTACAGCTGCTTACTGACTATATTACTGGAGATATGATTTTTGCTGATTTTCCTGACATGTGAAATGCCTTTTTCATTGAATGGTAAAATTGTGTTTCGGAGAACATGATATATGCACACTTGGCTATATATTTGTATATTGCTACCATGAGCAGCCTGCATATTTGGCATGATTTTATGCATAATATCTGCTGTAATACCTTCTAAAAACTATTTTTATATGCAGGTATGTGTGGCAGTTACTCCTTATATATTTGGCTGCAGTAGCATGTTTAGTAAGATCACTGTAGTGAATATAAGTTAAACCGGCACAGTTTTTTTTTAGCGCGGTCATTCAATTCCATACATTCAAAAGTACCGCTTTATGCTGCCGTATTGACCGAATGAAAAAAGATGATATGATAATTAATATACCGTTGGAATGCACATTTTTTACTCTTTTTAGAACCATGCGAATTGTTGCAATAATATCAATTTGAAAAAAATATCCAAGTACCTATCTCTGCTCTTTGTTTACTGCTCTCCTCTTCAGGAGGTGCATATCCCATCCACATTTCGGGCAGCTTTTCCTCTCTGCAAGGAGTTTGTATCGCTGGCACCAATGCACCGTGGATTCAACGTCAGACAATGCTGTGCAGAGACCTCTGTACGTGATGTGGCCAACCAACCACTGTGGCAACTGAACTTGTGCCATATCTCACGCTGAAATGCAGCTTATTCTTTTAACTCACCTTTTATACACATGATTACGCGCCAACGATTGCTCTTGAGAGACAGTTACCAGAGCTGGCGGAAGGTCTAAATTTCAACCCAGGCAAGAGGAGGAAGCTTTTTAAGTATGTGTCATGAAACTAGGTTGTTTTTTTAATAGTACGTATAGCCGTATATTTATTTATTTATTTAAGATTACAAGATAAACCTTAATTAAGACACTAGGAGTCAATAAACTGTGGAAGATAGCTAGCTAACGTGGCCATGGCCCTTACATTATTTGGCTCTCTCCAGGACGATGCTGAGCCTACCGTACAGAGCCGATCGCGACACAGCCGAAGACTTGAAACGAGCCGTGCTTATTTATTTATTTATTTATTTATTTATTTATTTACTTTTTAAGCCCAAAAATCTACCCAGGCAATTGCCTGGGTTGCCTGCTGCGCTCCGCCGGCCATGGTTACGGGACACTGTTCACTGTTGATTACATCAAAGGCTGTTAATTGATTTGTTGATTATTAATAATGGGGGGGGACGTCCTACTACAAAAGAACCACTTCCGTAGCCTTCTCACCTCCTCCACTAGCTCCGCGATCTCAGCCATTGCGACAACAGTCAGAGATCGGAACTTGCTCAAGTGCACGACGCTTAATAGAATGACAGTATTCACACCTTCACATCCATTTGTGCCCCCCACCACGCGGCTACTCCAATTACCGGAGGGAGCTTAGTTTCCACTTCGTTCAACCGACAGAAGCGTGTATGGTTCTATCGTCATGAGTACACAAACCAGTAAGTGGAGTGATAAAGCCAGCGAAGATGAGCTTATACTAGCTTTAATAACAAGGCAAACGTTTGGGAGTTGATACCTCACCTCTAAGTTTAGCGCTACCGGAGCCGCAAGTAAGGTCCACCGCATTAGCATGAGACCGACGATCAGGTTTGTTTTTACCATGGCTGGCGTGGTATTTAAAAATAGGACTTGAAGCTTACTAAAGACCTTGTGGAATGTCTGGAGCGCCATGACATGTTTGACACCAAAGAGGATCGTGAACACAGGTGGGCAAGGTATACCAATTGGATGTTCAAACTATTCTGCATGTGTATTCTACTGAAGGATTCTGGTTTTGGTAAAGCTGAATGAGTTGGTCAAGAGCTGGATATACCAAATGAGCATTAAGAAGGTGAAGGCATATATGTATGGCTACGTTAGTATTAGGTTAGATACATTTTCTTTTTTAGGGAAAGACCGAAACTGAAGCAAAGGAAGTTGGTGGCAACATCTTCACATTTGGTTCATACAGACTTGGTGTACATGGGAAAGGTGTGTGTGTGGGTGTTGATATGAGGAGAAGTTGAGCGTGTGTTGCCTGATATGTGAGGGAAAGGGTGTGTTGTGTGTGTGTGCATGTGTGTGTTGCCTGATATGTGAGAGAAAGGGTGTGTGTGTGTGTGTGTGTGTACGTGTGCATGTGTGTGTTGCCTGATATGTGAGGGAAAGTTTGTGTGTGTGTGCATGTGTGTGATGCCTGATATGTACACACATCTTCCTGTGTTCCTCTTTCCTAGGTTCTTATATTGACACCCTCGCGGTGGCACCCAGGCATGTTGATCGAAATGATTTCTTCTCATCTTTTATTGAAGTACTTACTAAACATAAAGGAGTATCACATTTTAGGGTGAGCAGGTGGTGAGGATGAGAGTGTGTGGTGAGCTGTAGCGGATCTAGGGGGTGGGGGGGGGTTAAATCCCCCATCCCAACCCTTCAATAATATTATTCATAGCAGACAATTAGGCAATCTGCATTGATAGTTGTGAATAAACCATTTTAACCCCTCCCCCCCAGCCCACCACACCCCTTCTTATGTCCACCCCTGGTGAGGGTGTGAGCAGGTAATGAGGGCGAGCAGGTGGTGAAGGTGTGAGCAGATGGTGAAGGTGTGAGCAGGAGTGAGGGTGAGCAGGCAATGAGGGTGAGAGCAAGTGGTGAAGGTGAGAGGTGAATAGGTGGTTGGTGAGGGTGAGAACAAGTGGTGAGGGTGAGCAGGTGGTGAGGGTGAGCAGATGGTGAAGGTGTGAGCAGGCAATGAGGGTGAGAGCAAGTGGTGAAGGTGAGAGGTGAATAGGTGGTTGGTGAGGGTGAGAACAAGTGGTGAGGGTGAGCAGGTGGTGAGGGTGAGTAGGTGGTGAAGGTGTGAGCAGGCAATGAGGGTGAGAGCAAGTGGTGAAGGTGAGAGGTGAATAGGTGGTTGGTGAGGGTGAGAACAAGTGGTGAGGGTGAGCAGGTGGTGAGGGTGAGTAGGTGGTGAGAGGGGAACAGGTGGTAAGAGGGGAGAGGGGAGCAGGTGGTGAGGGTGGGAGCAGGTGGTTGAGTTTGTAATTTATAGGATTTTTAAATATTAGAGTGTGGTCAAAGCCGTTCCTATGGAAATGTCTACTTGCACATGATTGATGGTCTCTGATTGCAGGCCATTCCAGAAGCACGTGTCCCTGTTATCAAGTTGAAGTTTGAAGGCGTTGGGTTATTTATTGCCTTTGTATGCTTGGCACAGCCCTATGTCACCCATATCCTCGACACTCGTGATGTTAGTCTTCTTAAAAAATTGGATCGTAAGGGTGTACTAAGCCTTAGCAGCTTGAGTGTCACTGAAGCTATTTTGAACCTCATTCCAAATAAAGACATGTTTATGTCTGCACTGCGAGCAATCAAGCTTTGGGCCAAAAGTATGTGTACAACACGCTGTGCAACATTGTATGTATTTAATATGCACACACACACACACACACACACACACAGACAGAGGTATTTATTCCAGTAAGCTGGGATACCTAGGTGGAGTGTCTTGGACCATCTTAGTGGCCAGGACATGTCAGTTGTACCCTAATGCTGCTGCCTCCACCATTGTGCAGATGTTCTTTAAACTGTTCGAGCAATGGTAAATGAAAGTGAAAAGGTTGTTTTGTACTGCTTGTTGTTATGTTATTGTGCGGAGCAGGGATTGGTGCAATCCTGTATTGCTTAAGAGGCTGGATGAAGATGTACTGGGTCTAAATCTACCAGTCTGGGACCCTAGGGTAGGTTTTTTTAATATGGGAAGGGGGGGGGGGGGGGGGGGGGGGCGGAGTAGAATCTCAGAGTTATTTTAATATTTACATATTATAACTTAACCTGCAAATGTTGCAGATCAACCCCCGTGATGCAGAACACCTCATGTTCATCATCACTCCTGTTTACCCTCAAAGTAACACAGCATTCAGTGTAACGACATCAGCAAGAAGCATTGTGATTAAAGAGTTAAAGAGAGGTTAGCATACATCACTGTGTGTGTGTGTGGGGGGGGGGTTTACAGGGGGCATTTTTTAACCTGTGTTGTGTGGTTTGAGGTTATGTTGTGGTATACACATTTAAGTGTGCCTGCATTTCTCACACTTGCTCTATAGGCATGGAAGTGTGCGAGGGAATTGTTAATGGTAAGAAAAGCTGGGATGACCTGTTTGAGACCTTGGCATTCTTCACTTTATTCAAGTAAGTAGCAGAGATAGGAGCACACACATCAGCACTAGTAAGTAGCAGAGGTAGGAGCACACACATCAGCACAAGTAAGTAGCAGAGATAGGAGCACACACATCAGCACAAGTAAGTAGCAGAGATAGGAGCACACACATCAGCACAAGTAAGTAGCAGAGGTAGGAGCACACACATCAGCACTAGTAAGTAACAGAGGTAGGAGCACACACATCAGCACTAGTAAGTAGCAGAGGTAGGAGCACACACATCAGCACTAGTAAGTAGCAGAGGTAGGAGCACACACATCAGCACTAGTAAGTAGCAGAGGTAGGAGCACACACATCAGCACAAGTAAGTATCAGAGGTAGGAGCACACACATCAGCACAAGTAAGTATCAGAGGTACGAGCACACACATCAGCACTAGTAAGTAGCAGAGATAGGAGCACACACATCAGCACTAGTAAGTAGCAGAGATAGGAGCACACACATCAGCACAAGTAAGTATCAGAGGTACGAGCACACACATCAGCACAAGTAAGTAGCAGAGGTAGGAGCACACACATCAGCACAAGTAAGTAGCAGAGATAGGAGCACACACATCAGCACAAGTAAGTAGCAGAGATAGGAGCACACACATCAGCACAAGTAAGTAGCAGAGGTAGGAGCACACACATCAGCACTAGTAAGTAACAGAGGTAGGAGCACACACATCAGCACTAGTAAGTAGCAGAGGTAGGAGCACACACATCAGCACTAGTAAGTAGCAGAGGTAGGAGCACACACATCAGCACTAGTAAGTAGCAGAGGTAGGAGCACACACATCAGCACTAGTAAGTAGCAGAGGTAGGAGCACACACATCAGCACTAGTAAGTAACAGAGGTAGGAGCACACACATCAGCACAAGTAAGTATCAGAGGTAGGAGCACACACATCAGCACAAGTAAGTATCAGAGGTACGAGCACACACATCAGCACTAGTAAGTAGCAGAGATAGGAGCACACACATCAGCACTAGTAAGTAGCAGAGATAGGAGCACACACATCAGCACAAGTAAGTATCAGAGGTACGAGCACACACATCAGCACAAGTAAGTAGCAGAGGTAGGAGCACACACATCAGCACTAGTAAGTAGCAGAGATAGGAGCACACACATCAGCACAAGTAAGTAGCAGAGGTAGGAGCACACACATCAGCACTAGTAAGTAACAGAGGTAGGAGCACACACATCAGCACTAGTAAGTAGCAGAGATAGGAGCACACACATCAGCACTAGTAAGTAGCAGAGATAGGAGCACACACATCAGCACAAGTAAGTATCAGAGGTACGAGCACACACATCAGCACAAGTAAGTAGCAGAGGTAGGAGCACACACATCAGCACTAGTAAGTAGCAGAGATAGGAGCACACACATCAGCACAAGTAAGTAGCAGAGGTAGGAGCACACACATCAGCACTAGTAAGTAGCAGAGGTAGGAGCACACACATCAGCACTAGTAAGTAGCAGAGATAGGAGCACACACATCAGCACTAGTAAGTAGCAGAGATAGGAGCACACACATCAGCACAAGTAAGTATCAGAGGTACGAGCACACACATCAGCACTAGTAAGTAGCAGAGGTACGAGCACACACATCAGCACAAGTAAGTATCAGAGGTACGAGCACACACATCAGCACTAGTAAGTAGCAGAGATAGGAGCACACACATCAGCACAAGTAAGTATCAGAGGTACGAGCACACACATCAGCACAAGTAAGTAGCAGAGGTAGGAGCACACACATCAGCACTAGTAAGTAGCAGAGATAGGAGCACACACATCAGCACAAGTAAGTAGCAGAGGTAGGAGCACACACATCAGCACTAGTAAGTAGCAGAGGTAGGAGCACACACATCAGCACTAGTAAGTAGCAGAGATAGGAGCACACACATCAGCACTAGTAAGTAGCAGAGATAGGAGCACACACATCAGCACAAGTAAGTATCAGAGGTACGAGCACACACATCAGCACAAGTAAGTATCAGAGGTACGAGCACACACATCAGCACAAGTAAGTAGCAGAGATAGGAGCACACACATCAGCACAAGTAAGTATCAGAGGTACGAGCACACACATCAGCACTAGTAAGTAGCAGAGATAGGAGCACACACATCAGCACAAGTAAGTATCAGAGGTAGGAGCACACACATCAGCACAAGTAAGTATCAGAGGTACGAGCACACACATCAGCACTAGTAAGTAGCAGAGATAGGAGCACACACATCAGCACTAGTAAGTAGCAGAGATAGGAGCACACACATCAGCACAAGTAAGTATCAGAGGTACGAGCACACACATCAGCACAAGTAAGTAGCAGAGGTAGGAGCACACACATCAGCACTAGTAAGTAGCAGAGATAGGAGCACACACATCAGCACAAGTAAGTAGCAGAGGTAGGAGCACACACATCAGCACTAGTAAGTAGCAGAGGTAGGAGCACACACATCAGCACTAGTAAGTAGCAGAGATAGGAGCACACACATCAGCACAAGTAAGTATCAGAGGTACGAGCACACACATCAGCACAAGTAAGTAGCAGAGGTAGGAGCACACACATCAGCACTAGTAAGTAGCAGAGATAGGAGCACACACATCAGCACAAGTAAGTAGCAGAGGTAGGAGCACACACATCAGCACTAGTAAGTAGCAGAGGTAGGAGCACACACATCAGCACTAGTAAGTAGCAGAGATAGGAGCACACACATCAGCACTAGTAAGTAGCAGAGGTACGAGCACACACATCAGCACAAGTAAGTATCAGAGGTTGGAGCACACACATCAGCACAAGTAAGTAGCAGAGATAGGAGCACACACATCAGCACAAGTAAGTATCAGAGGTACGAGCACACACATCAGCACAAGTAAGTAGCAGAGGTAGGAGCACACACATCAGGAGAACTGCCCTAATAACTGCATGTTATCGTAGTCACATGTTGCCGTATAATGAAATTCATTGTTTACACATGCTCTGTAGCAGTAACCTGAAATGTGTTGTTTGTCAGTAACCCTAGTTATCACCATAGTCAACTTGGAGGAGTGTTGTTAACTCCAGCCACTTTTAACCTCCACGTTAGCAAAAATATACCATGAAAGCAGAATTTTAGATACCTATAAGTGCTGTGTAGTTATATTAATGCAGTGAGATGATTGGAATGAATGTTGACGAACATTCGTAGCAGTGGAGTTTAATATGTTCTATTAGAATTTTTGAGCCCTCATGTGCACACTGATTATCTTTAGTAGCACTGATTTTATGAATCATGGTACTTCGAGCAAATAGAAAATGTGACGGCCGACATTATTGCTCACAATTTCAAGTAGGTCCCGTATCACGATGTGTGCAGTATCCATGCAACAGTTTAATTTGACTCATGGTTCTCCTAAGCCATGTTTTCAAGCATCGAAGGGTACTGAATGACCTTTCACTTGCTGCATAGGGGTAGGCATCACTTGAATTAACCTTGCAAGCTTGATGACTCCAGTGCAAATTAATTCATGCTGAATTAGACTCCAAGAACATCACAATGTCTTGTATTTTGGCATCTCCATTTTTATTCCTGCCTTTTCTAATGTTAGAATGAACGATGGAGAGCTGCTTGGCCAAACGTTTGCGGTTGAAGCCATCAGCTTACAGCTGCAAACCATCACTGTAGTCACCTAACTTAATAGTTGGAACATCAGTACTTCCAATGGCACAACATCTCATAGCCAGCCATCTTGATCAAAGTGTTCACAACCAATACTCCATTGCATGTCTTCCTGTAAACGTCTTCAATTGATGTTTGCTTCTCAGGAATTGAGAGTCCCACTTTGTATTTCATTGGCGCCTTTTGCCAGCAGTGGTTCTCCAATCCAACAGCACTCTTTATGTTAACAGATTTCCAGGAAAGATTCATCTGACCTCATGGTCTGAAGTGTCTTCACTGTATAACGCTTTGATCATAGCCGAGCCGTGAAAGGTTGTCTGCCATGTTAAATGTACTTAAGTAGCATTACGACTCAATTCATTATGTTTAGCTGCATCATATATATATATGGAGCATTCTATGGGAAAATGGGTCTCGTATACAGATTTATATATATAGCATAAAAAGCAAATCGATGTATCATTAACGCTATCGGATTCCTATTTTTAACACAACATACCACACCATTACTATATGTGAAAATCCATTTTGGTGTCTTACTCATGTAGAGTACTGATATTACAAGGTCCGATACCCCATACGGTTCAAAATGCCACATCTTCAGGTAGGGGCGTCCAAATCTGTTCAAATTCGGTACGTACATAGAACGGTCCTGTGGCTATTGATTTGTTCTGTTAGTTAATTTTTACTTTATCCGTTACGGAGATACAGCAGTGCAAATTGCTTGAACTGTTTACCGCTCAATTCGCGCCAATGATTTAGGCACTCCCCTCCCATATATATATATGAGCCTATCTGTGGTCACTTCTTTTGCTTCCAATTTGCACAGTTTTTGCCGTTTTCATGCACCTCGGATTTCAAAATCATTGGAAGTCGCAGTAGCAACTAGCCTCATCCTCAGATCCTGCCAACTAATAGGGCATGGAACAAAGCTAAGTAGCAGTGCAATCAGCTCAAGGGATATAAGCTAAGAGTCATATTCCTGATGACTTTAAAGCAATGTAACTCATTGGCTGTCATGAACACTTTATCGATACTGTGAAGGCTTATTACGTTAGCCTTCAATGTGTCTTGAATAGATAATTTCAAAGCATGACTGTAGTACTGTGTATTGAAGTAGCCATGCCATCATAGCACAACATTACAGAAGTGGATTCTGTAAAATGTCTTCTCTACAGAGATAGAGGTTGTGCAGGCCAATTAACCATTCGTGATAAGGTGATCAAATGTAGAATACCAGCTGTTCAATGTTAGATATGTCAGTTGTCTGATCAACCATTGATTATAGAGAAATGTCTTCTTGTAGGCGGTTTGTTCGCTCACCAATGGGGCAATTTTTTGTTGCTTCAGCTCTGCCACATAACCCATGTAGGTCCACATGGCCCTGTTTACTCACTGGACATTGAGACATCAATTGCTTCAGACAAGTGCTAATTTTGTGGTTAGACTTGTCGGGTCCAGCAAGAGATTGTGGAGTCTAGTGTGGAATATAAACACCCCTTGACATACCCAACCCTAAGGCCCTATGTGGCTGCTTCAATCTGTTCATGACTATATTTAAACAACAAAAACATCCTTTAAAATAATTTATCACCACTTAGAGCTTCAATTTTTCAATTTTAGAAATATTTAATTAATGAAATTCAATATTTTGGATTCAATTCTTTTTTAAAAAATGGAAACAGTTTGGTACATGAATAAATTATACATACAATTAGACGATACTTCTGTTATCTTGTTCAACATAGAGAAACAAATAGACAAAAACATTATTCCACAAATGAAGCCAGAGGATACCATCACCATTGGTTTTTGTTTCGGTTTCTATGGGATGTGAGGCATTCATATCAACTTTTACACACCACTTTTCTGTGATATTGTCCTTTGCATGCGGCTTGTCAACGTGTGATTGCATCATGAATAAATGAAACAACCCACTTTGAAGTTGCTTTGCATGTGTCGCTGACCTCACAGAAATTCCCAGTGAGAACTTAATAATCCAGTTCTCACTTGATAAAGCCATTTTCTACAAAGGTGGCAGTATATGCTAATTAAACTGAAGTCCCAACACAGCTGTAGATGATGTATACAGTTTGATTGGCACTAGATTCAATATAGACCACTAAGGATGCACGTGAGGAATCCAAAGGGTTAACTATCACCGTACCTGATCAGTGTCTAGCCCTAGGCCAGTGCCAGCATTCAGAGAAATGCATTATGCTAGTTGTGAGTTCAAAATAATGGGTGGTCTGGTGTTTTGCTACCCCTGGATAGTTAAGTGCTGAATCTAATACATGTCCTTTTTTTGTAAGCAAGCCATATGCCCTTCTTGGAACAATTAAGCAATTCATCTATCCTTGGAAAAAGTAGACAACATTAATGACAACCATTATGTTAACCCCTGGAGTGTGCTTTTGTATGGCTCCACACTCATCTCTCCATCCTTATCCCCATCACTCCCTCTCTATCCCTCCCTTCTCATCCTGTCCCTCATCCCATCCTTTCCTCCTCATCCCCATCCCTCATCCACATTCCGTCCCTCCCTCCTCATCCCATCCCTCATCCCTCCCTGATTCCACACCTCTCATCTCTCACCTCCCCCTTTGCTCCATGCTGGGACAGACACTACATTATGATATGTGTAAAAGCTTCCAGTGAGCAGCAACTGGAGGAGAGGTAAGCCGTTTGCCACATCTGCTGTCTTCTGGTCCCTCACCTATGTTTGATGCAGGTCTGGGCTTGTTGAGTCATCAAAGATACGTTCTTTGGTCGGTGTGCTGGAGAAAAATGGTAGCATTGAATTGGCTCATGTGTACACAGAGTCCTATGGTGCTATGCCTTCTGACAGGCATGTTGTTGGTACTTTGTTAGTAGATTTGACTGTGTCCTTTTCAGTACGAAACATCTTCGTCGCTGGTTCATTGGACTAGACTTCAAGGAGTCAGGTGGGGAAGTCCTCAACGTAACACTCACTGATGAGATAGGGATGTTCAAGATGCAAGGTTGGTTCGTGTGGATGATGGGTTAGTGTTATATAAGCCTGATGAGTCAAAGATACGGTGTGGTATGTGATGGTGAGCTAGTGCTGTGTGGTGGTGGTTGGGATGGTATGGTGTGCTAAGCTTTCTAATTTGCCTGTTAGTGATGGTGGAGTCTAAACTGAGAAGCTCTAATCTGATGGAGGATACTGACATTGAGGTCAAGCATGTGAAGAGGTGTGTTGACAGCTTGTACTGCATGTGTGGGCGTGAGTGGGGCTATCCTGTATCTCCTCTCAAACAGGAAGGACCTACACACCTATCTCCCCACTAGCGTGCTGCCTTCTGTGAAGAAAAGGAAGTCTCGGCTAAATGCATCAGCGTCTAAGTCAAATGGCGTAAGATGAACTGGGGCGGGGTGAGGGGGGAGTGTTAATAATTATCTGTTGCCATTCACTGCCCATGCTGTCTTTCACTTATGGTAAAGGGTATCAGTGATAATTTGGAGGTCAAAGGTGAATCTTGTGTTAATGAGGCTGAATGGGTGACCTCCAAAAGGCCAGGGTCTCAATTAGATGAGCCATCCACAAAGAAACCACGGCACTTGGATGACAGTGGCTTAGAAAGTTCTAGTGGTCCAGTGGAGCACACTGTTTCAAACGGTGCGTTTGTGATACTACCACCGGAGCAGGGAGGCCTACCAGAGCAGGGAGGCTCACCAGAGCAGAAAGGCTCACCAGAGCAGGAAGGCTCACCCTTATCAAGGTCAGAATGCTTACAGTATACTCTGAATGGTATCACAGCATCAGACAGTATTTTGCACAAGTGTGGTAGGTGCTGCTGTGTCATCTACAATCCCTATTGATAGCATCAATGTAGAGTTACCACACCATGTAAACAAACCTCATGCAGCTGCCCCCTCAATAAGTGGATTGGCTTGTATGTGTGATAGCATCAGGTCAATTATCAATGTTATATGGGTTCAAGGCTCATTGTATTGGAGCATTTTCAGGCATGAGGGTGTTCAGATTGATCCCACGTTCTTCTACACAAGATATGACCAGTCCTAAGGTGCAGTCAGAGGCATGCATGTGCCTTTAGCTTGAGGGGGAGGGTACTTTTGATGAACGTTGTTGAGGTTTGGAATGTGTTTGCAGCAAAGAGGCTGGAACCAGTGCTATCAACAAATCCTTTTGGTTATCTGTAGGTATTGCTGCTGGGTAAACATTGGGGGTGTGGTTGTTTGTGCAGCATTATGTCAAATGTCATGTATTTCTTCATAAAGAGGTAGACATTTCAGCAAGGAATGTGGACAGCAAGGTCTAGAGAAAGTGTTTCAGCAAGCTAGGCCTGGGCACTAGTAGCCTGACATGATACTGCACATCGAAAACTATAATCTTTAGCTTTCATTTTAATTTTTGTATTTGTACAAGTTGATAGCAACTTACCCAATTAGGTGGCTGTGATCATGTCAGGGAGTTCAACAATGACAACCTCTGCCAATGGGACACCTGATATACCTAGCTGGGTTGTCATGCGGTCTTGTGTTATTTGGTGGTAGATGGGGGGGGGGGGGGCAGGTAATATGGTAGAACAGTAACACCTGCTTGATGGTTTGATGGGGCTTACTCCTAAAGGCCTTGTCACCCAATGACAAAGCCAGGACCCCCACAAGGGTGACCAAGCCAGGACTGTAACCTCCACAAGAGTGATATTACTGGACAGTTTCAAATATATTTCATTTTATCTCACGATATGCAGCATGTACAGTCAAACATGTCTGCACATAATCTCTCACTTGGCAGATCATTTGGTACTAAGTCTAGTTCAATACTAAAACTCACCCACAGAATGGAAATTATTAGACATTACAAAGTTAGTCGTATACATGTATCTTACAAAATGATCAAGCACCACCAATTGCAATTACATGTTTCGATTAGTCAGTACCATTGGTGTACACGTGGTGTGATGTCATGGCATCGGCACATGCATAACTTTCCCTAAATTGAGGGAAGCAGCAAGTATTTATGTGGTCACAAGTTGAAGTCACAACATACCAGATGGATGCTCTCTGACCTCTGCAAAATACTCTGGTGGGATGATGCCCTCATGGTTTCCAGGGCTTAAAATAATATTGTTATTAGCAGGTTGATAGAATTCCAGGCCATCTGATATGGCATAATGAAATGAATAAGGTAACAGTATGCACACTGCTGACCTGCCAAGGCTTTGGGAAGGTCTATGAATATCAACACTTCACTGGAGGACAACTTTGCTGTCAAAACAAAGAAATTCTATTAGTTTGTTGTCTGGTGCACTCTATATTTAGACAGTGCTATTAAATTATTATTTCATGAAGTCAGTGTTACATCAATGAACCTGACACTATCAACATGGAACGCTACAGGGAACACTTTACTATCAACAGGGGGTATTCCAATGACAACAGGGGCACTTCACGCTGTTCAACTAAAGTGTAGCCCCCTGCACCAATTGATTATAACAGATCGAGGGCCTTCACTGGTTTTTCACAGTCAATGGGGAGGGGGGCCATCCTATACACTACGTATTGCTACATTGAACAAGTAAAGGTATGCAAAATAAACATAACAAACACACACACCAAGCAAAATAACTCTGCCCTTGGATCACCAGGGGCTGAGTTGAAAGTGTTTGCTCGTATATAACTGAGATTGTTCAACAGTGGCTTACGACTAATTCCTCTATCTCCAGGAAGGCCAGTAGAGAAATGGATGTGATTTCTTCGCATCCGGCGTAAACCCTAGGGGGTGGAGCATGTCATTTGCGCATTTCATTTATGTTGCTATGGTAACATCAGGCATACCTCACATTTGATACTATCCCATGCATCCTTGTAAGTGCCATGGACCACAACAGGTATCCCATCAGCATTCAGTATTGGAGTAAGCTCCAGGCCATCAACCTTAATGAAGTTACCAGATGTCACAAATAATAGCAGTTACTCGGAATGATGTTTTACCATACAGGCACCAGAGGTGCAATATCACAGGAGGATACATGCGGTGTGTGTGTGTGTGTGTGTGTGTGTGTGTGTGTGTGTGTGTGTGTGTGTGTGTGTGTGTGTGTGTGTGTGTGTGATGTTGGAGATGGGTGGGTTTGGTCGACCGCCCCCTCCTCCCTCCCGCTCATCCAATGTAGTTTCCCTTGCTATGAAAACAGTGTTCAATTCAATAGAACATAACTGGGCCTGAGAGCTCACATCATGTCATGCATGCATATCATGACCTGTTTTCCACATCCAAAAAATCGTACATGCATGTTCAGTCATGTGATTCACAGAATTCCTCCATTATGCCCTACCATAGTTGCACTCAATGCGCAAAGCTCTGTTACACCATTATTGTTTTTGGCGACTGTTTCACAACTGTCTAGCTTACTGGTCAATGTGTGTGTGTGTGTGTGTGTGTGTGTGTGTGTGTGTGTGTGTGTGTGTGTGTGTGTGTGTGTGTGCAAGTGTGACCATGAAGTTATTAAAGATGTGTATATGTGACCATGAAGTTATTAAAGATGTGCATGTATGACGATGAGGTTATTAAAGATATGCATGCATGACCATGAAGTTATTAGAGATGTGCATGTATGACCATAAAGTTATTAAAGATGTGCATGAATGACCATGAAGTTATTTAAAATGTGCATTTATGACCATGAAGTTATTAAAGATGTGCATGTGTGACCATGAAGTTATTAAAGATGTGCATGTATGACCATGAAGTTATTAAAGATGTGCATGTTGTTATTGTTTTTTTCCAGTACATGTCATGCTTGAGCAACACCAGGATGGGACCACTCAACACCTGGGACCCAGGACTCCTCAACACCTGGGACCCCAGGACCTCTCAACACCTGGGACCCCAGGACCTCTCAACACCTGGGACCCCAGGACCTCTCAACACCTGGAACCCCAGTACCCCTCAACACCTGGGACCCCAGGACCCCTCAACACCTGGGACCCCAGGACCTCTCAACACCTGGGACCCCAGGACCTCTCAACACCTGGGACCCCAGGACCTCTCAACACCTGGAACCCCAGGACCCCTCAACACCTGGGATCCCAGGACCCCTCAACACCTGGGACCCCAGGACCCCTCAACACCACCTGGGACCCCAGGACCCCTCAACACCTGGGACCCAAGGACTCCTCAGCCATGGAACATATCTCAACACCTGAGTGTATCACAAAAGCTGTGGATGCATGCGACTGATGAATTATGGATGATACAGAAATAAAACTGGAACGATCAGCAGAAATATAACTCACAGCACCCCTTCCCCCACACACACCATATGCATGTGGGATTAATGCTGCTCACCGAATACATGCATACCCAAGGGCGAAATCAGGATCCAGTGAGGTGGTACTAAGCATCTTCTGATGTGGCATTATTAATATAATTATCAACTGATTGTGTTTCCGTGCAGAATGAATGGCAGGAAAGCGTATGTATACGTACTCTTCCGTAACTATACGTACTCTTCGTAGTAAAGCATGCGCTAAAGTAGTGCCATCGTTAGGGTGAGTTCACGCAGCTCATTAATTATTCTTATCGGACCAAGTACACACAATAAAATTATACCCTCCGGGCCGCCACTTTTAACCCACCTTACCGTCAGGGTGTGGGCGTAATTAGCTTTTATTTGCAGTGATCCGGTTAATGGGTCGTTTCTCAGTGCAAACCTTTGTATTACACTCTGACGAACCAACACAGGGAAATTTCGCGTCAAATCATGTTATGATTTTTCACACGATTTTAGCTTTTGAAATCGTCTGTGAAATCAGATTATGATCTTTCAGAGAAAAATCAACTGTGAAATCCTTATAAAATCATTCCCAAATAACTCAGAGATTTTAGTAGTGATTTTATACAGAAATGTACAGTAGAATCATTTCAAAATCACAAAAAATCGTTCAATGATTATTTTGATGATTTTTAAAGGAAATCATATACCAAATCACATACAAATAATTATTTGTAATCACGAACACGAATGCATTTCTTTTAGAAATGAAATGAAAGGAGTACAGTTCAGTTCAGTCTACATCTGATCCTGAAGTGAGATAATCTTCACTGCCAGCAGATGCACTTTCTTGTACTTGGGATTGAGGGGGATACTGATCTCTGCTGGCCGCAGTACTACAAGTTTCTTCAACATCCTGATCAGTTGCATCTGAGTCGCGTGTGCACACATTATGTTTTTTCCATCTTGCCTCTCGAGCGTTAGAAATACTCTCAAGCCGTCGCACCTTGCTGGCACCATCTTCATGATCAGCAACTTCTATTGTTAGATTTTCCAGTGGTATTGGCTTAACAGAGTCTCGTATTTTTGTTATGCTCTCCATATCTCCAGATTGTACTGTTCCTTTGGAAATGGCTTCTTTTACAGCCTTGTCTCGAGCCACCTAAATTAAATAATTTTGTCAACCTTCACATTCTATTTCAATGTACTTACATAAGTAAGTCTACTCCTCTTCATGCACAGTTTCCGCTCATGTAGCTTAACAGGATCAGCTTTTGCCAGTTCAGACGTTCGACGCAAAGAATAGTAGGCCTTTGCAACAATCGATCAGTGAATCCAGTTACGAAATGCATACACTATAGCTAGCATATACGTACCTTAATCCGTTGCAGGATACGCTTGTTTGTAGGAATCTTGCACTTATTGTGCCTCAGCGCAGCTTCCACAGATGTAGCAAGCTGTTCTTTTGATTGAGAGTCAAGCTTACTCCATGGAGTCGTTGTCATCAGTTCTTTCAAACGTGGTTGCTGCGAAAATGCGTCTTGCAATATCATCTACCAATGAGAAAACGAAACAGATAGACCAGCGTGAACGTACGTGAATACATGTATACACGCACCAGTGGCACGACGTCCTTTGCGCCCTCAACCGGCATTCCTGTAGCGCTTAAGGATGATTCAAGGTTAGGATCCAGTACGGCGGGCTCTAAAATGCGTGTGTTATAAGGATTTAAGCGCACAACACAGTGCAATGATTTCAAGAATCATACGCTGTATAACTGAACATACCTCTATTAATCAATTCCTCTATTTTCTCTTCCAAATCATCAATCTTGTCCACGATTGCTTCAAGATGTACAATTCTTTCTTTCAACAGTCTTAATTCTTCACGAAAACTTGCCGGTGTATCGGTGAAACTATTCTTTGGAGAACTAGTTTTACGTCCTTCATGTCTTCGCGCCATTTTTCTCATTAGAATGGACATGTGATTTTTACGCATGCGTGCAGATGCAAGATGTCGACGTCAAAGAAAAGTTTGCAGTTTCTGTGTGACTGTTCACAGTGTCAAAATAAGCATTATTGTTCTTATCCCACGCGCCAAAGACATCGTGCCATATATGGCCTGTTAGCGTTGTCTTCCTCAGCATCTACAAGTGCACGTGCGCAACAGATGCACATGACATCGACGTCTACTACTTTTCATCCATCCTGCGATGCTGGTTGTACAACCGAGCCTTTGGTCACTGATGATACAGTCACTGGTATGGTAATTATCGTTATAGTTGCACATATATGAATTTTATATTTAATACTAACAAGTGGTTGATGAATGTGATCAGGCGACAACCACAAGCAGTACGGCTTTGATGAATACAGAGAATGATGAAAATGGTACTGTTGATTATACACATGCTTCCGTTTCAAGCCTTTCATCTGATTCTGATTCAGGTACTTTTCTTTTTTTTAACTACATCCATGTATGTGATTTTTATTTTTTTCTAGATGGTGTTCAGTTGGATTCCTACTCAGAATCAAATTTATTTGATACTTCATCACCATTTGAGCAAGGTATGACAAAGTTTAATGTTTTGCATATACAGGCATGGTACACAATCGTGGAAAAGTAACAGTGTGTTGTTATTTAATTTATAATTATCCAGGTTTCATTCAATTTTTTGTACTTGTGTCTTTTGTCAGTTTGTTTGTATTGTGATGTATTGCAATATTGCTGATGGAGTTGATTTGAACACCCTATATATCATGATACAGGTACTGAAATGCAGCTAATGGATGGCACTCATGAAGAAGGTGAAGACCTGCCATCAGGTAACTTACTCAAATAGCATGCTGTTATCATGTAGACAGACACTAGTTTTAAAATAAATAAAATGCTACCAAATAAATATTAATGGGACAGATCTAAGGAAATAAAATTAAATACTATACAGAGTTACATTATTTTATATTTCACTTCATATTTACTTCTGTAGACAATGAAAGCCACGAAAATACATGCACAATTCCTACTGCATTAACTGGCGAAATACATGAGCAATCAAGTAATGAAGATAAACAAAATGAGACTAATTCACATATATCTCATGGAGCAATTCTTAAATGGATGTGCGCAATGTTGTTACAAATATACTTCAAGTTTAGATTATCCAAGGCAGTTCTTATAGCATTTTGTGGACTAATTTCAATTTTACTAAAATTAATTGCTCATCCACTGTATGAGATTTTCCCAACCACATTAAAAGGACTATATAAGACTATTGGTGTCACTCATATGGGCATGGTGATATACACAGTGTGTCCAAATAACAAATGTAACAAACTGTACAGTTCTATTGATGCAGAAACATCCATAACCTGTGCTAATGTTATATTTGGAAAACCTTGTGGGCATAAGCTTGGTTACCAAAGAAGTCTAGCATTTAGTAGAACAAAAAGGACGCCCTACAAGAAATACCATTTTCTACCTCCATCCACATGGTTAAAGTACATGTTCAAAGATCCGCAGTTTTGTAAGTTTATTGACAGTTCAAAGCAAGGTTTTGAATCACCTGGAGATGTCTTAAAAGATGTGCATGATGGAAATATTTGGAAAACTTTTGTCATTGATCAAAGCACATCTGAACCATTCTTCTTAACATCAAATAACATTGGTCTGCTTCTAAACATTGATTGGTTCAAACCTTTTAAGCGTTCTGAGTACAAGGTTTCTGCAATTATGATCTCTGTTCTCAACTTACCAAGGCAAGAACGTTGTAAGACTAAATGGACTATGATTGTAGGAGTGATTCCTGGTCCATCAGAACCAAAGGGTAATATAAACACCTTCCTAGCTCCACTGTTTGATGATCTTTTGTTATTGAAGGATGGTTTGGATTTACTTCCCAATGGAGGTAATGTTAAAGCCGCTCTACTTGGCCTTTCAGCAGATATGCCTGCTTTGAGAAAAGTTGCACAATTCCTAGGTCACAAGGCTGACTTAGGGTGCTCCCGTTGCACGTTTAAGGCAGAACGTGAACCAGGCAAACAGGGTGCATCAGGGAAGATGAGTTATTACACACGGTTGTATGCACCACAAAAAACGAAAGCCCAAACATTGATACAAGCAAAGGAATATCAATCTGCTGAGTCCTTAACACAGGCACAGAACATTCAAAGAAAAAATGGCGTCCGATACAGTGAACTGCTTAGGTTACCATACTTTGACATTGTAAGGATGACAATTACAGACCCAATGCACACGTTTTTGCTAGGAATGGTCCAAAATGAAACAAAACTTTGTTTATCATCTCTTTCAGGCACAAAACTATCAGAGTTTTATAAACGTTTGAAAAACATAAAAGTGCCTTATGATATGGGAAGGCTACCAAATAACATCAAAATCAGTGAAGGGCTTTCAGGGCTCACAGCTCAGCAGTGGAAAAATTTTGCATGTATATATGCTAGGCCATGTCTGTCAGGGTTGATATCTGCCAATGCATACAAAAGTTACTGTCTACTGTGTGAAATAATTGAACTATTGATAAAGCCTACCTTTGCTAGTGAAGAAATTGATGAACTCTTTAGATTGTTAAATGAACATCACAAATTGTTTGCTACAGTGTATGGGAAGTGGGAAGTTACAATTAATTATCATATGGCCTTACATATACCTGATGTGATTTATGACTTTGGGCCATCCCATGGATACTGGTGCTTTGCATATGAACGCTTAAATGGGTTCTTGTCCGATATTCCTAACAACAATCAAAATATCGAGCTTCAAATCATGAACAAATTTCTTCAGCAATTCTCATGACAAAAGAAGACGTTTCAATGATTACTAAAGGCAGTGAAAGTGATACATCATTCAGTGATAGTTTACTTTTGATATCAAATTTGCTTAAACCACCTGAAGATGGATTTCAGTTTCAAATAAAGTTAGACAGAGGAGATGTTTTGAATTGGCCAATTGAACTTCTTCGTCCTAGTCAATTGAGAGTAAGAGTGAGTGATGAGTTTATAGGAGAATTAGAAGAACATTTGAGGATGTTGTACAGCACTGATGTAAGTGCATTGCCACTAATAGATAAGTTTGGGCGTTGCTTTGTTAATGGACAAACATTTTCCTCTGAGTACAATTCAACAGACAGAGGATCAGTCGTCAAATCCATGTTTGCATTGAAAGAGAGCAATGATATTCATCCTTACTTTGGGGTGGTTCGATTCTATTTCAAAGTATACTTTACATTGCAATGCAATATCAATGGGATTAATCAAACTGTGATGGAAGACAAGTTATTTGCTTATGTGACATGGCTGACATTTAGATCACCTAGCAAAGATAAAACATCTGGCCTTTTCATGGTGAATAACACATTCTATGAACGTGATAGAATTTTAAGTCCAAGGCGTTTTGTGAACCGTTGTATTCTAGCTCCAGTTGCAGGGAAAACATCATCATTCTATGTGTGTGAACTTCCCCTGTGAATTACAATGTTGACAATAACACATGGATATATATTTTTAAGTTTTAATTAATGTCATGGATGTGTATCAAAGGCTTTTGATTTCAAAATCACCCTTAGAATGGATGCATGGAATTGATTTGGTATAAAAACATGTACATGTGTATACTGCATGAACATGAATTAAAAAATTTACACTAGTGGATTCAAAATCATATTCAAATCGCATGAATCATATGACAAATCGTTTTAAAAATCACAACGTTATTTCTGGGGAACAAATGCGTAAAATAAAATAGTGATTTTCCACATGATTTAAAGAATCAACGCTTGATTTTAGTGGATTCTGAATCATACTCAAATAATATGAATCATCTGACAAATCATTTGTAAAATCATAATATGATTTGACGCATAATTTCCCTGTGCAACATTTGGACGTCTTCCTCCGTGTATCCGCGCCCACCTCTAACTCTTAGAACGTCGTTAACGTTCAGAAAACCCCCGTGGTGTATTCTAATGCCTTGCTCATCAGCGCCATGACGACAAACGTAGGAGAGAAACTTTGACAGCTTGACATCTAGTGCATGGCGTACGTATCAAAGCATTGAAAACATTGTTATGGGCTGGTCTACGCTTACCACGGTCAACCATCTTCGACTTCAGAGATACTATTCTGTCTCGATCTGATACATATATCCGGTAGTATAATTTTCTAGGAAATATGTAGGAACGCAGCGCGAGACGAAACTTCGATTGCACGCGATAAGATGAGTTTGAGAGATAGCTAGATTCATGCATACGCGTACGCACGTGCATACATGATGTGTATATTATCTACAATCTCAGAACTATATGGTTTGGATCATGGAATTAAATGCTGTATCACGAGCGGGCCATATACCATACTTATTTTAAGTCCAACATACGACAAAATTACTTCCCTCGCTAGCCCTACGCGCGCATGCAGTTACCAATATTCCACACACGCAAGCGGTCTATGACATCTCCTATAAACGCGCAGCAGATTTTTAAGCGCTTCGAAGTTAAATGGTCCTTCTCAAAGTAGCTGCTTTCGACACTTACTGTTCATAGCCGAGACACAACCCTAAGCCCATGTGAATTGGGCCACAAATAGACCGATAGTTTTTGTTATGTCTGAACTTGTATTAATAAGGCACGTTGCCAGCTGTAGGCCTATTAGGGAATGACGTTATCATTACGATATTACGGAGGTGTCCACAATTTGCAAACGGGTATTATGTTATAAACAAGTTATTATTGGTAGTCGTATTTCTATGATATCCTATTAATGAAGACGGAGGAAAAGTAGTAGCCTGGGGACCCGATCGATGAGCTTAGACGGGTCCCCAGACCAAACTAAACGCGACGTTGCAGACAAAGGCGAGCTAATGAGTACATCTATTTCTCAGAAAGAGCGACCAAAGAACTTATTCACATGCCAAACCTTTAAGACGTTTGCATATTTATAATGAACCCTTCATTTGGTCTAAAAATCGTTTCTATGGACTATGGTATGGAATCCGTACCAAAAATCACACGTGGTTTCGAATGGCCACACATGGTTCAGAAAAGTTTCACGATGCATGGGACAATGTTTCAGCATGCGCGATCAAGTTTTTTTTTTACATGCACGACAAAATTTCAGAAAGGGTGACAAGGGATATTTAGAGCGTTCGTATATTTAGATTTTCCTTTATAATTCCCGTCACGCATCAATAATTGCATAACATCACAGGGAACAGTACAGGCTGAAGGTAGAAAAAGAATGCAGCTGTGTACAAATGCAGGGACTAACCCAACTTCATCACATGCCAATGAGGATGTCCCTGGTGTTCATCCAGTAGCTGTTACAAGCATGTTCTGAACAACATTATCATGCAAGTGCCATTTAGAAGCATTCAGTATATATAGAAGAATTTCATTTAGTGGTACACACAGAGGAGGGAGCAGAGTTGGTTAGATAATACTCATCAGTTACAGTTAACCATTACACACAGATCTTGGAAGCAAAGCAAAAGGTGGAAAGGGAAAAGAAAATCCATCTGGTAGTGGTTGACCACCAAGCATAGCACAAGTCGCAATCATTAAATCTACAGCACCCATTTTTTTGTACTGACCTGAATTGTCCGGCACAGCTGCGCTGCCAGAAGAGAGCAACCCATCCATCCTGAATAAGCTGAAATGTCCTGTTAGTCTGTCAGCCAATGTATGCAGAGCATTGGCATGTGTCCAGCGTATCATAGATTGTTTGATGGCTTTAGCAGGTACACAGTGTCCATGCACTGCACCTCAGATGATCCTTTGGTGCCTGCAGCTGTTAAACCACCTAGTACACATTGGTGTTAGGGGAGGTGATATGGTCCAATCATCAGTAGTCCAGAGCTAAGCTTGGTTACTCAACATATTCTGGCATGAAGGAGGAACAAGGTACAAAACTATTCATGCCTGGTTTCATGGTTCGTTAAAAACATATGCTACAGTCCATTAAGAAGTTTGAGTGTATCATCTCCACTAAAAGTTTAAGCATGCAATGTCGATAATCATGCATCTTTCATTTTAAGCACGAATTCCATTTACAGTGTTTGACTAAATCCATATAAATATCTTACCAAAGAATTTGATATGCAGAAACTCCCTCAAAAGCTTTCAGCGTTACTTTCATTCAAGAATGGTAATAAAAAATATTAAGGAAAAAATGTCAAAAGACTGAATTATAATTAACCACATAAATATCGCTAAGTACTACATGTGATCAACAATTTTTGACACAAAAGTTAACTTATCCCTAAAGTTGTTAAAAGGTAGTGTTTTCACGTACTGACTCGCATTCCAGAGGTCATGTGGTTTTAAGGCTGCGTAAGGAAAGTGCACCAATCCAATTAAGCTAATAACATATTGATCCACATTGTGGAATGAAATTACTAAAAACTGCATCCGAGAAACAGAATAAACGCCATGCTCCGACTACACCCAAGCCTACACTTAAGATATTACAAATTGCTATAATATAATGTCAATTCCATAGTTGCTGCTGTGTTCCAAGGAATCTATTGTTAAACATAAATCATAATAATCAGAATTTGAATAGACATAAAATGACTAACTCTAGGCACTACAATGGTATCTACGTTTGGTTTGCCTGGCAAGGGGCCTTCATGATCTGTTCCATAAGGAATATGATTGCTGTATGTAAGTCAAAAGTTCCATGATTGTAGGATTTTTAGTGTGCAATTAGCAAAATACAATATTCCCCTGTAAATTGAGTTGGACTTTATAGAGTGAATTTGGATATGTAGCAAAACTTGGCCCAGAGTACAAAAATAACCCTGCTCGTTCCCACACTCGAACCCAGACAAGTTTATTCACCTTCTGGATCTGAGGGTTTGATTGAATAAATCCATGGCTCATATAAGACATTAAATGTGTTAAAGCTGCCTACTATGAGCTATACTTATCGTCTTGCTAATTTAGGTCTTCATTATCGTAGAGTGTATCTTGACCTTGTTAAAAAAAAAATTATATATATATAATTATGTATATATAATTTATTTATTTTTTCGCGTGAGATGTACAGGCATTCTTAAAATCAGGGGGAAATAGTATATAGAATACATAATACATTTAGACATATGGGGCAAAAGCAATAATAATATTACACATTATTATTATTATATAAAACATGAATACACGAATATACAGCAGTAAGGTAATTAAATGCACCCTACTATAGGTACTAGACAGGGACAAAACACCTGGAGAGGATGGCTGTGGTATTGGCTCTAACTAGTATGAGGTTCAGCCTCCCATATAAGGCAGCTAGGACCTCAGCCTTAGCCCTGTTGGAGCTAGTGCAAGGCGAGAAGCCAGAAGAGAAAAAGACTCCATTGCTTCTGTCCCCCAAGCACCATATGCCTCAACCACCATGGGGACGCAAACCCACCCTAGTTCCTTGCATTTGGCATCATTTTCTTCATGCTTCCTTTCCTCGGTAGCTCTGGCAGCCTGACCTGCTCCGAATCCAGCTTCAAGTAAATTATTGGAGTTAAGCGGTGACGTCACAGACAAGTCAAAGGCTGCTGGCTTACCCAAAGACCAGTTGGGTACTAGGATGTCTGCAGGGCGAGTGTGGCCATGGTCTTTGGAGAGGTTACTTCCTGCCTCCACCTTAACACTCAGGTGGGCCCTGCGACAGGTCTCAGCAAGGGTGTCACGTAGTTTATTGTGACGGGTTACTACATCTCCACCACGCTTGCAGGTGAGTGCATGATGGCCAAGGGGATCAAGTACTTTCCCAGGACACAGAGGACAAATTGAGCCACATGAGGTGTCTAGGCCCAGCCACCACTTAATGGCCACCTGGAACTCTGAAGGCTGGAGATGAAGGCCTAGCCCCTCGGAGGGAATGACTGACACCCAAGATGCAGCGTGAGGGGAGGAGACAGAGAGAAGGCGTGCTCTATTTGCGGCAGAAGATTGCTCATAGAGTGTATTAAACAGATGGTTGTCAATCTTGCAGGACAGCACCTTTTGATGGAAAGGGGATGTTAACACCTCCTCTATGCTGACCGCCTCAGATAAAGGTACAAGTGAGTTAAACAACTCAACTGCATGGATAAGGTGTTCTTGGGACAATGGACCAGCACCAGAGGAGCTCAGAGAGGCGATGTAAGCAGCTGGTGAATGCCGACTCAGGGAGCGCAGCCCAGGCCACCCCTGCCTAAGCTGAGTTCTGCCTGATGCCAGGCCTGATTGGAGGTGTCCACTGCTGTGCACTTGGAGAAGGTAGCTCGGATGTCATGATCAAAGGCCTCAAGGGCTGATATAGCCTGAGAGGGTGGCGTGCCATGAGCAAGGTGGGCCAGCCTGCAGAATCCCGCACATTGACGTAGGAGGGTAAAGGCCACATGTGGGTCGACTGCACTTACTTCCTCTAGTTTGAGCAGAAGAGCTTTGGCCTCATCATGTTTTTCCGAAATGAAGGTGGTGCAAAAAGCCTTGTCACCAATCGGGATGCCCAAAATAACAATATTAGGGTGAGATGATCTTTTCATTTCTGGAGGAAAAGGACTGACATCATGTTTGCTAAATATCTCACATTTAGGAAAGTTTACAATGAGACCATTAGGAGGACCAAACTCTTGTATGATAGAGAGAGCTTGAAGAACAGCAGACCTGGGACCAGCCAGCACACCATCATCCAGGTACCAGGCATGGTAGGACAAATCTGCACACATAGAATTAGTGGCGATTTCTGACACTGCTTTGTTTAAAACCAGGGAGAAGAGCAGAGGACCAAGAGGATCCCCCTGCTGAACCCCTTGTTCCGAATGTAAGCTGCCCAAAGGATGCCACAGAATGGGATGCTGACTGTAACACCAGATGGCCCAAGGGAGCAGCTCAGAGAAGTATTTGCTGCACTCTGAGAGGATTGCCTCCCGTGAGACCATATTGAAGGCGTTCTTCATGTCCACCTTAAGGACAACGAAGTCATCATCCAGCCAATACTTATTAACACACGCTCTCAAGCCATGGGCAATCTTCTCTGCACCATTGCTGCAAGCAACACCAAACTAATGTGGTTTAAAAAATTCTGCTGCCTTCCCTTTCACTGCCGCACAAAGGCATTTGCTGGTCAGGCGACGTAGGCTTTCACCTACAGCAATAGGTCTGACATCAAGGGGACTACCAGATTTAGACTTGTTAAGGGCAGTTAAACTGCCACCAGCAAGAAAAGTGGAAACCTCAGATGGAGCTCTGCCAGCTGCAAGAAGGTTGATGACAGCCCTCAGAGACTGAAGGATGGGTGTCTGAAGGGGCACCTCTGATGCATCAATGATGTGCTGAATGCGAAGCCCTGACGGTCCAGCTGATGTTAGCTTTGGAAAAGACCTAAGGACAGCCATGAGATTAAGGTCATGAGGGATCACAGTGTCCATAGATGGTAAGGTGGGAACAGAAGGACAAGGACACTCAGGATGTTTAGCCACTAAAAGTTTCCATGTTTCACTATTGTTAGGTTAAATAAAAATGATAATGACATGAACTATTTAAGCATGACGTTCAGGCAGAGATACTAGGTAACCCTGCTCCATCATCCATTCCAAACGCTCTCCTCCATTTGGTGCGGGAGCCCCTCAGACAAAAGTTTGTTGCTCTGAGGATTGCAAAAGACAGTCGTGCTCTCATCCATCCCAATTATTATTATTATGATTATTAAGAGGTTTATCACGTTACTTTATTTGCCATGATTTAAGTGTCATTACTTTCTGAAATAGAGTTATGTCGAATACAAATCTACATTGTATCTATTACTACAAATGACACACTGCACAGTGATTTGTGGCACAAATGATTTAGCAATAAAAGGCACGCCAATCAGCTAATTTATCCATGCATGTACACGTATTTGGTAACAAGGCTTGAAACATGTACTAAATTCTGCGTATTCGGAGGGACATCCAGGCATATGTTTCACACCCTATTGCCTTTGAAACATCAGGAGTACTTGGTCCTATTTCCATGATCTTTGTGAGAGAGCTAGGTTGCAGGCTCTCAGCCACACTGGTGACACTAAAAGTTGCTCCAGTGCCTTTCAGTGGCTATACAAAGGGACAATCCAAGGAACAATTCTTTTTTTTTGGAGGGGGGGGGGGGGGGGAAGGGGGGTTAGAGGTACTGTTTTATTACTCACATTGTATTGGTATCTTTAATTCAAATAAATGATTACTAATAATACAAAATTTAGATAAGTCCTGTGGGGTGTCAACGCATTGATAGAACTTACCCTGAATTGAGGAAAGTAGCAAGTATCAGGGGCGGATCCAGGATTACAGGAAAGGGGGGGTTGCTAATTAATATTCATGAAGCGGGGGAGGGGTCTGGGGCAGAGCCCCAACCGCCAACGCTTTTTTATTATATCATGCGCACAACACTACATAATACTGCCTTGCCGTTTGTTTCCTCGCAGAGCTGCAGTTGTATTACGAATTTCAGCCATCTTTACTTCGCAATAATTCTTAATTATTACTAATGATAATTATTCACTACGGGTTTGAAAGGGGGAGTTGCAACCCCCCAACCCCCCCCCCCCCCTGGATCCGCCTCTGAGTATTTATGTGGTCACAAGTTGAAGACACAACATACCAGATCGATACACTCTGACCTCTGCAAAATACTCTGGTGGGATGATGCACTCATGGTTCCCAGGGCTTAAAATAACATTGTTAGTAGCAGGTCGATAGAATTTCAGGCTATCTGGTGTGTAGACACTATGGAATCAAAATTTACCAATATACGTGCACTGCTGACCGGCCAAAGCTTTGGGAAGGTTAATAAATATCAGTACTTCACAAGAGGACCTCATCCCTGTCATAACAAATGTACAAAAGAATTTAGTTTAATGTGTGCTACAAAAATGAGTAAGTTATTAACAATAGTTCGGCCCAATATAACTTTTTTGGAACCATATCCTACTTCGTCAATCATGTAACTCTGCCTGAAAGTCATGCTTAAATAGCTCATGTCATTATCATTTTTATTTAATGTGTAATATTTTTATTGTTTTTGCCCCATATGTCTAAATGTATTATGTATTCTATATACGATGAGAATTTGTTTAATTAAAAAAAATCATGTAACAAGTAATAAAAACATTCTCTATGAGAAAGTTGGTGGGGTTGTAAAAAAAGGAGGAAACTAGGGTTTAATAAGAAGGGAAATGTAATAGTCCTATTTCGCCCATGCATTTGTAGGACATTATATTTGTGTGCGAAATATAGGACTATTACATATCTCCTTCTTATTAGACCCTTGTTTCCTTCCTTTTTACACCACTATTGTCTTCCAATCCTATATGCCACCAGCGTTCTCGTAGAGTGTTTGTATTACTTGCTCTATCTGTTTTCAATTATATCAACGTGGTGAATGGCGCACATGAGCTCACCACTGATAACCCCTGTATCCCTAGGAAGGCCAGGAGAGAAATGGACGTCATTTCATTGCATCCGGCTTAAACCCTAGGAGGGTGGAGCATGTCACATGTGCACATTTCACTTATGTTGTCATGGTAACATTACGCATACTTTGCATTTGATACAGCTCCACGCATCTTTGTAAGTGCCATGGACCACAACAGGTGTCCCATCAGCATCCAGTATTGGAGTAAGCTCCAGGTCATCAACCTTAATGAAGTTACCTGGTGACAAATAATACTAGGTACTTGGGATGATGCACCAGAGGTGGCACCAGGAGGTACAATGTGGCACACACACAAAACATTGCAAAAGGGTTTTTGGAGAGATGGGTGAGTTTTGGGGTCAGATTTGAGAAGCACGCGGTGAAAAATGGACCATAGATGTTATCATGAAACCCAAAGGGGCCAAAGGGGCTACCCTAATAACTAACACCTACATAATGTGGTCGCTAGAGGTGGCAATTATCAATGGATACATGCAAGCATCATGCACAGAAGAACAGCGTTGTGAAATGGCCTCTGTGTGTGTGTGAGTGTGTGTGTGTCCATGTGTGTGTAGTGTGCGTGCATGTGTGTGTATGTGTGTGTGTGTGTGTGTGTGTGTGTGTGTCCGTGTGTGTACGTATGTGTGTGCATGTGTGTACGTGGGTGTGCGTTGTGTGTGCAGTGTGACTGTTATTGAAATGCCTGGGACCCCTGAACACAAAGGTGTAACACACAGCTGTGGATGCATGTGGTGTGACATAGCTTTCACATAATTGTTAATTCATCAACTGCAACACCCTACCAAGAAAAATAACCTCATCAAATACATGTTCACACACATGCCCATATAGTACACGCATACAAATTATGTAAAATATCTCTAGTGCTGTAGCCACTCCCACCGCTCTTTTAAATTCGGCCATAATTATCGACCTGCTGCCCAGCCTTTATACATAGTATATGCGATAATGCTTACGTCATTATAGCCTGGGTCCACCATATTCAGTTGTACCGTACCCAACTCCCCGTTCAGTCCAGTAACACTGGTTAGTGAACATTTATGATAGTGTAGTTGCATGGTGACCAACCATAAAAATATTTACCAATTCATACGCCCAGTTCGCAATAACTGTACAAGGCAATCGCTCAGAAACGATTAATTAAAACTGTTTATCGCAAGGAGCACGAAGGGCGTGGCATATAGGACGCCGCTGCCCTCAGTACCACTCTCGCTCCACGCCTAATGATGTGTGCTAGCGTCTTGCGTGTTAACCGTCCAACTTCTTCAAATTTTAGGCTCTGGGTAGGGCCTTTTTCATTGAAACCTCAAAAGTCAAGTGAGAGGTTGGAAATATACTTGCGGTCGCTATTTTTACACGTCCTAGCTCTCTAGTTGGGCGTAGCCCGACCTTCGCGTATTGGCTGCTGGTCAGTTTCTTACAGGACCATAACCATGGCGGATTATATGACAATCGATAAGTGCAAAGGTTTGGAACCATATTTTGTTGTAGCGGGTAAACCTTTCTTTATACGGAGATAGTTGAAATTCACCAAATAATATAACCGTCTCTACAAAAGGATTATAATAACCGTTGATATAGGATAAAATACAAATACAACCAACAGAGTTAAGTTTCTTTCTTTTTCATTCTCAATTGGCAATTAGCTGACAATTGCAAAATGACACATAAGCAGATGATTCTAAAATTAAGGTTGACATTTGATAATACAAACGTATAATTAAGGTTGACATTTCATAATACAAACGTATGGCAATAATATAAGTTTTAGACGTGGGCTATTTAATATGCGGGTGGACAGGAAACTAAAGACTAGTTTGGAGTGGCCTATTTCCCATGATTTAACATTCCACCCTCCTCCCCTTTACCCTCCTCAATCCCTAACCTGTCAACTCCCCCACCTCTCCTTCCCCTCTCCTTCCATCTCCTAACCTTCCCACCCATCCTCATTCTTTCATTTTCCTCTTCCTCCCTGTACCCTCTGCCCACTCTTTCTTCTTACCCTCCCACTTGCCTTACGAAACTCTCAGGCTTCTTGATGCTATGCTGAGACTCCTGAAAACACATCCTAGAGATGAAAGTGTTTACACCCTGGTCTTTGATGCCATGCCACTCTGCAAGCCCTTCCTCATCACTCCAGACAACACTGAAACACTCACCACCCTCCAGAGAGAAGCTCTGGGCACTGTGGTCACCAAAAGCCCCATTCTTTGTCACAAGGCACTTGTCTTTGCTGCGTTCCTGTGGGGTGACCTTGGAGTACCTATGGCAGTGGGCTATCAGCTTTAATTAAGGTGGCCCTTGATTTAGAGAAGATAAAAATGACACCATGGTGTTCAGCAGCTGCAACACATTTCTGAGAGCCATCTTGGCAGTGCTGGACAGGAACCAGCTGAAAGAGCTTGAGCAGATGGGCATCGAGTGTCAGCTTTATCAACTTCTTGAGCAGTACGCTCAAATGGAACTGGTCCAACTAGAGGCCCTGCTGGCATGCATGGTGACCATTGCAGAGACCAGCACAGCATCCATCACCACCGCCTGGAACGAGACCTTGGCTAACTCCTTGGCCGCCATTGCCTGCATGCAGCCTACCTCAACGTCCATAGCTGTGCAGATTCACATGTGGAGGCTGTTGGCCGTCCACAGCCGGCGTATGGGCAAGCAGGCCCGAGTATCTGATGACATCATGGGTGCAGCTGTTTCAGCACTGGGGTGTGGCAGCTCCTCCCTCTCAGATTTAGTCATTTCCTTTTTAAAAGACACTTGCATAGTCAACCTAGATTTCAAAGGCAGATGTTTAGTTTTTCCTGATCTTGTGGGTGCCCTTGTAGCCATCATCACATCAGGTTCTTGGAGCAGCACAATGGAATGCACTTTCAGTTTGCTGTTGATGATGATACCTATAGCCCCCCTTTAAGTCTGTAACAGCCGGTTTCAGTATCATTGGCATGTTTTTAGATTGTGCAAGGCTAAATCTGTATGTTTGTGTTGATCCCACCTGCAAAGCAATACGTGAAATCTGTCTGCTCTCTGGTCTCGTGCAGTTGTACAAGGACACCAAGGTGGACATGACTGTTGTCGTGAAATGTGGCCTCTGTGACTTCATTGCTGATCACCTGAGAACTGCAAATCTGCAGAAGACAGTCAATTCGGCTCAGGTAGTCACCAATCTATGCGTCACACTGTTTGAAAACATACTTGATAAGGAAACCTGCTTGGAACTTTACAGGGTGGGCTACGTTGAGAAGCTTGTACAAATCAAAAGGGTCAACTCTCGTTTGATCCTCAGGTGCATTGTCACTGCCCTCTCCAATATTGCGTGCTATGTACGCAAGGTGCATACTTGATAGAGAAGAATTACCACCATATCTGGCTAGATCTGGTGACGAATAATCCAATGACAGAAGACACCAACGTCATGGGTGCATGCTGTTTGATGCTGATGGTTTTGTTCGAGGATGACACTGTTAAGAAAACACTTGTAGCATCGGGTTGTACCCAAACACTCATGAGTGTCTTGATAGTTCACCACAGCATTTCCTATTTGGTCTCACGTGCACTTGGTTTTCTGGCCAATCTAATGTTGCCTTCTGACAACAAGTGTGCTGTTGAGGATGTTTTTGGTATTGTGCGTACAGTGAATGAGTTTCTGCCTGATAAACAGGATGGTTACATCCTGATGAACGCAGCCCTCGTGTTCTTACAGTTGATCCAGCTGGACGACATGATCCCAGTTATCCGTAAGGCTGTAGATATCAATGTGATCGTCAGAGCCAAGAATAACACACATGTGCAAGGTCTGAGTGCCGTTGCCACCACGCTCGTAGAACGGCTTTTCCTCAACAGCATAACATCCCAGGGGAACCCATACCTGGTTGTTGGCTCTTGATACACAATATTGCTGGCCCCCAAAGGTCAGCTCTGACCCAGCACCTAGTGGTCTGGGCCAGTGCATTCCTCTTGCACCTGTGCTGGACCAGACCTGCATACAACAGCTGACTTCTCTTGGACTGAGCATGCACAAACCCCTACTGCGTATAGGGCAGATTGACGGTACCCAGGCCATCTCGTGCGGCTGCCACGTCAACGAGAGTCAGTATGACAACCTGATTGTACGTCCCCACGGACTTACTCTCGAGCAGTATCAACAACTCATCGACTACGGATGGTTTAGGAGAGGCGGAGTCAAGCTGTACCGGACCACTCAGTGTCATGATGTCAGGTGTTCTCTGTGGGAGACCAGGGTTCTGGTGAGGGATTTTGACTATCATTCACACAAGAGCTTCGCTAAGGTCATGAGGAGGATGCCAGTTGGCCGTCTAACTGTGGAGACAGTGCCAGCACAGTACTCCCAAGAATCCCATGAGCTGTACAATGGTTTCATGGTGGGACGCCATGATAAGCATCTGGCTTTGGATTATCATTATCGAGAACATGCTGTCAATAGCCCAATAGGGAATCAGACAGTGGATGGGATTGAGTAAGACCAATTGTATCGATTGGATGGAAAGCTTGTGGCTGTTAGTCTGATTGATATAGTCCCAAAGGGCATTGTCAGTCTGTACATGTGGTACAGTCTGGAGAAGGAAGTGTCCAAGTACTCACTTGGAGTTTATTCTGCTCTCAAAGAGATAGAGTTTGTTCGAGAACTGAGCAAGAAGAATCCAGAGATGAAGTATTACTACCTTGAATCATTCTACTGTGTCTGTATAACACCAGAGTGGCTTCCATCCTTGAAGGCTGTGAAAGAGGCTAAAGAGAAGTACCTCAGGGAACACACACATGATCAAAATGGCCTTCCATCTAGTAATGCCACCACATCCATAGCTATGGAGACTACAGACAAGGACAAGAAAGTATCACCTGATATGCCATGTTCAGCATTTGAGAATGACAGAGCAAAGTACCAGCAACTGACAGGGCATAGGCCTGATGTTAGCAAGATGGTGGTCTGTTTGAACTATACCACATACATGTACCTTGGTGAGGTGTTCTCAAGGTTTGGTGTAGACAAGATTCAGAGAGAGCTAATAGAGAGAAGATTTGAGGAACTTACTGTAGCCATAGGCCCAGAGCTGGGTTCAAACCTAGTAATTGATCTGAAGGTTACTTCATTAGGAACATGATGTTATTTATAATGTAATTCAGTGTCAATGCACGTGTGTACATGTAATAATAAGTTATTTGTCATTTGGGGGTGGGGCTAATATATATTTATTTTAATGGCCCGGCCCATATTTATGCACATGTATTGATCGGTCCGCAAGATGGGTCTTATCACAGCCTATCGCATATGCGCGTATGAGCCTAAAAATTCAACGGCTCTGCGTGTTGAATGATATTATATTATGCAGTAGCAGATAAGGGGGGGGGGGGGGGGGGGGGGGAGTGGTTGGGGATTTAACCCTTCCAGCCCTTCGATAATATTGTTCATATGCAGGAAATTAGGCAATCTGCATTGATAGTTGTTATCTGCCACGCCCCTCCCCTGATATGGTTCTGTCGTCATGAGTACACAAACCACGTAAGTAGAGCGATAAAGCCAGCGAAGATGAGCTTGTATTTGGGAGTTACCTCACCTCTAAGTTTAGCGCCATCAAAGCCGCAAGTAAGGTCCACCGCATTAGCATTAGACCGACCATCAGGTTTGTTATTACCATGGCTGGCATGGTATTTTAAAATAGGACTTGAAGCTTACTAAAGACCTTGTGGAATGTCTGGAGTGCCATAACATGTTCGACACCAAAGAGGATCATGAACACAGGTGGGCAAGGTGGGCAGGTATACCAATTGGATCAGATGTTCTGCACGTGTATTCTACTGAAGGCTTCTGGTTTTGGGAAGCTGAATGAGTTGGTCAAGAGCTGGATATACCAAATGAGGATTAAGAAGGTGAAGGCGTATATGTATGGCTATGTTAGTATTAGGTTAGATACATTTTCTTTTTTAGGGAAAGACCGAAACTGAAGCAAAGGAAGTTGGTGACAACATCTTCACATTTGGTTCATACAGACTTGGTGTTCATGGGAAAGGTGTGTGTGGGGGTGTTGATATGAGGGGAAGATGAGTGTGTGTTGCGTGATGTGAGGGAAAGGGTGTGTGTGTGCATGTGTGTGATGCCTGATATGTGAGGGAAAGGGTGTGTGGTGTATGTGTGCATGTGTGTGTTGCCTGATATGTGAGGGAAAGGGTGTGTGTGTGCATGTGTGTGTTGCCTGATATGTGAGGGAAAGGGTGTGTGGTGTGTGTGTGCATGTGTGTGATGCCTGATATGTGAGAGAAAGGGTGTGTGGTGTGTGCATGTGTGTGATGGCTGATATGTGAGAGAAAGGGTGTGTGGTGTGTGTGTGCATGTGTGTGATGCCTGATATGTGAGGGAAAGGGTGTGTGTGCATGTGTGTGATGCCTGATATGTGTAGGAAAGGGTGTGTGTGTGCATGTGTGTGATGCCTGATATGTGAGGGAAAGGGTGTGTGTGTGCATGTGTGTGATGCCTGAAATGTGAGAGAAAGGGTGTGTGTGTGTGTGTGTGTGTGTGTGTGTGTGTGTGTGTGTGTGTGCATGTGTGTGTTGCCCGATATGTAAGAGAAAGGGTGTGTGTGTGTGTGCATGTGTGTGTTTCCTGATATGTGAGGGAAAGGGTGTGTGTGTGTGTGTGTGCATGTGTGTGATGCCTGATATGTAGACTCATCTTCCTGTGTTCCTCCTTCCTAGGTTCTTATATTGACACCCTCGTGGTGGCACCCAGTCATGTAGATCGAAATGATTTCTTCTCATCTTTTATTGAAGTACTTACTAAAGATAAAGGAGTATCAAATTTTATGGTGAGCAGGTGGGGAGGATGAGTGTGTGTGGTGGCTGAGGATGTGAGTATGTGGTGAGGGTGTGAGCAGGTGGTGAGGGTGAGTAGGTGGTGAGGGTGTGAGCAGGTGGTGGGGGTGTGAGCATGTGGTGAGGGTATGAGCAGGTGGTGAGGATGTGAGCATGTGGTGAGGGTGTGAGCATGTGGTGAGGGTGTGAGCACGTGGTGAGCAGTAGGGTTTACATGTAAACCCCCTTTGGTGATATTATTCATAGCAGACAATTAGGCATTCTGCATTGATAGTTGTGAATAAATCTTTTTAAAACTGCCACGCCCCTTCCTATGTCCGCCCCTGGTGAGGGTGTGAGCAGGCAATGAGATTGAGAGCAAGTGATAGGTGAGAGGTGAGTAGGTGGTTGGTGAAGATGAGAGCAGGTGGTGAGGATGAGAGCAGGGGGTGAGTGAGAGCAGGTGGTGAGGGTTAGTAGGTGGTGAGAGGGGAACAGATGGTAAGAGGAGGTAGTGAGGGTGGGAGCAGGTGGTTGAGTAGGATTTTTATTAGAGTGTGGTCAATGTCTGTTTTACATTCCTGTGGAAATGTCTACTTGCACATGATTGATGGTCTCTGATTGCAGGCCATTCCAGAAGCACATGTCCCTGTTATCAAGTTGAAGTTTGAAGGCATTGGATTATTTATTGCCTTTGTACGCTTAGCACAGCCCTATGTCACCCAGATCCTCGACACTCGTGATGTTAGTCTTCTTAAGAACTTGGATCATAAGAGTGTACTAAGCCTTAGCGGCTTGCGTGTCACTGACACTATTTTGCACCTCGTTCCAAATAAAGAGAACGTGTTTACTTGTGCACTGCGAGCAATCAAGCTTTGGGCAAAAAGTATGTGAACATTTGGAGGGCTGTGCAACATTGTATGCACACACACACACACACACACACACATACACACACACACACATACACACACACACACACACATACACACACACACACACATACACACACACACACACATACACACACACACACACACACACACACACACACACACACACACACACACACAGACAGAGGTATTTATTCCAGTAAGCTGGGATACCTTGGTGGAGTGTCTTGGACCATCTTAGTGGCCAGGACATGCCAGTTATACCCTAATGCTGCTGCCTCCACCATTGTGCAGATGTTCTTTAAACTGTTCGAGCAATGGTAAATGAAAATGAAAAGGTTGTTTTGTACTGCTTGTTGTTATGTTATTGTGCGGAGCAGGGATTGGTGCAATCCTGTATTACTTAAGAAGCTGGATGAAGATGTACTGGGTCTAAATCTATCAGTCTGGGACCCTAGGGTAGGTTTTTGTATATGGGAAGGGGGAGGGGGGGGGGTGGAGTAGAATCCAGGAGTTGTTTTAATATTGACATATAAGAACTTGATCTGCAAATGTTGCAGAAAAACCACAGTGACCTGATGTTCATCATCACTCCTGTTTACCCTCCATATAATACTACATTCGGTGTAACAAAATCAGCAAGAAGCATTGTGATTAAAGAGTTAAAGAGAGGTCAGCATTCATCACTCACATGGGACATTTTTAAACATGTGTTATGTGGTTTGAGGTTATGTTGTGGTATGCACATTTAAATTTGCCTGCATTTCCCACACTTGCTCTATAGGCATGGAAGTGTGCGAGGGAATTGTCAGCGATACAAAAAGCTGGGATGACCTGTTTGAGACCTTGGCATTCTTCACTTTATTCAAGTAAGTAGCAGAGGTATGAGCACACATATCAGCACAAGTAAGTAGCAGAGGTAGGAGCACACACATCAGCACAAGTAAGTAGCAGAGGTAGGAGCACACACATCAGCACAAGTAAGTATCAGAGGTAGGAGCACACACATCAGCACAAGTAAGTAGCAGAGATAGGAGCACACACATCAGCACAAGTAAGTAGCAGAGGTAGGAGCACACACATCAGCACAAGTAAGTATCAGAGGTAGGAGCACACACATCAGCACAAGTAAGTATCAGAGGTAGGAGCACACACATCAGTACAAGTAAGTAGCAGAGATAGGAGCACACACATCAGCACAAGTAAGTAGCAGAGGTAGGAGCACACACATCAGCACAAGTAAGTAGCAGAGATAGGAGCACACACATCAGCACAAGTAAGTAGCAGAGGTAGGAGCACACACATCAGTACAAGTAAGTATCAGAGGTAGGAGCACACACATCAGCACAAGTAAGTATCAGAGGTAGGAGCACACACATCAGCACAAGTAAGTATCAGAGGTAGGAGCACACACATCAGTACAAGTAAGTAGCAGAGATAGGAGCACACACATCAGCACAAGTAAGTATCAGAGGTAGGAGCACACACATCAGCACAAGTAAGTAGCAGAGGTAGGAGCACACACATCAGCACAAGTAAGTAGCAGAGATAGGAGCACACACATCAGCACAAGTAAGTATCAGAGGTAGGAGCACACACATCAGCACAAGTAAGTAGCAGAGATAGGAGCACACACATCAGCACAAGTAAGTAGCAGAGGTAGGAGCACACACATCAGCACAAGTAAGTATCAGAGGTAGGAGCACACACATCAGCACAAGTAAGTATCAGAGGTAGGAGCACACACATCAGTACAAGTAAGTAGCAGAGATAGGAGCACACACATCAGCACAAGTAAGTATCAGAGGTAGGAGCACACACATCAGCACAAGTAAGTAGCAGAGGTAGGAGCACACACATCAGCACAAGTAAGTAGCAGAGATAGGAGCACACACATCAGCACAAGTAAGTATCAGAGGTAGGAGCACACACATCAGCACAAGTAAGTAGCAGAGATAGGAGCACACACATCAGCACAAGTAAGTAGCAGAGGTAGGAGCACACACATCAGCACAAGTAAGTATCAGAGGTAGGAGCACACACATCAGCACAAGTAAGTATCAGAGGTAGGAGCACACACATCAGCACAAGTAAGTAGCAGAGATAGGAGCACACACATCAGCACAAGTAAGTAGCAGAGGTAGGAGCACACACATCAGCACAAGTAAGTATCAGAGGTAGGAGCACACACATCAGCACAAGTAAGTATCAGAGGTAGGAGCACACACATCAGCACAAGTAAGTATCAGAGGTAGGAGCACACACATCAGCACAAGTAAGTATCAGAGGTAGGAGCACACACATCAGCACAAGTAAGTATCAGAGGTAGGAGCACACACATCAGCACAAGTAAGTATCAGAGGTAGGAGCACACACATCAGTACAAGTAAGTATCAGAGGTAGGAGCACACACATCAGTACAAGTAAGTATCAGAGGTAGGAGCACACACATCAGCACAAGTAAGTAGCAGAGATAGGAGCACACACATCAGTACAAGTAAGTAGCAGAGGTAGGAGCACACACACATCAGCACAAGTAAGTAGCAGAGGTAGGAGCACACACATCAGTACAAGTAAGTAGCAGAGGTAGGAGCACACACACATCAGCACAAGTAAGTAGCAGAGGCAGGAGCACACACATCAGTACAAGTAAGTAGCAGAGATAGGAGCACACACATCAGCACAAGTAAGTAGCAGAGGTAGGAGCACACACACATCAGCACTAGTAAGTAGCAGAGATAGGAGCACACACATCAGTACAAGTAAGTAGCAGAGGTAGGAGCACACACACATCAGCACAAGTAAGTAGCAGAGGTAGGAGCACACACATCAGTACAAGTAAGTAGCAGAGATAGGAGCACACACATCAGTACAAGTAAGTAGCAGAGGTAGGAGCACACACACATCAGCACAAGTAAGTAGCAGAGGTAGGAGCACACACATCAGTACAAGTAAGTATCAGAGGTAGGAGCACACACATCAGTACAAGTAAGTAGCAGAGATAGGAGCACACACATCAGTACAAGTAAGTAGCAGAGGTAGGAGCACACACACATCAGCACAAGTAAGTAGCAGAGGTAGGAGCACACACATCAGTACAAGTAAGTAGCAGAGATAGGAGCACACACATCAGTACAAGTAAGTAGCAGAGGTAGGAGCACACACACATCAGCACAAGTAAGTAGCAGAGGTAGGAGCACACACATCAGTACAAGTAAGTATCAGAGGTAGGAGCACACACATCAGTACAAGTAAGTAGCAGAGATAGGAGCACACACATCAGTACAAGTAAGTAGCAGAGATAGGAGCACACACATCAGCACAAGTAAGTAGCAGAGGTAGGAGCACACACACATCAGCACAAGTAAGTAGCAGAGGTAGGAGCACACACATCAGTACAAGTAAGTAGCAGAGATAGGAGCACACACATCAGTACAAGTAAGTAGCAGAGATAGGAGCACACACATCAGTACAAGTAAGTAGCAGAGATAGGAGCACACACATCAGCACAAGTAAGTAGCAGAGGTAGGAGCACACACACATCAGCACAAGTAAGTAGCAGAGGTAGGAGCACACACATCAGTACAAGTAAGTATCAGAGGTAGGAGCACACACATCAGTACAAGTAAGTAGCAGAGATAGGAGCACACACATCAGTACAAGTAAGTAGCAGAGGTAGGAGCACACACACATCAGCACAAGTAAGTAGCAGAGGTAGGAGCACACACACATCAGTACAACTGCACTAATAACTGCATGTTACCATAGTCATATAATGAAATTCATTGTTTACACATGCTCTGTAGCAGTAACCTGAAATGTATTATGTTTGTCAATAACCTAGTTATCACCATACTCAAATTTGGAGGAGTGTTGTTACTCCCAGTCACTTTTAATTTCTATGTTAGTACATGAAAGCAGAATTTTAGATACCTATAAGTGCTGTGTAGTTATATTAATGCAGTGAGATGATTGGAATGAATGTTGACGAACATTCATAGCAGTGGAGTTTAATAAGTTCTATTAGAATTTTTGAGCCCTCATGTGCACACTGATTATCTTTAGTAGCACTGATTTTGTATAGTTGCATGAATCATGGTACTTTGAGCAAATAGAAAATGTGACGGCTGACATATTGCTCACAATTTCAAGTAGGTCCCGTATCACGATGTGTGCAGTACCCATGCACCAGTTTAGTTTGACTCATGGTTCTTTTCAAGCATCAAAGGGTACTGAATGACCTTTCACTTGCTGCATAGTGGTAGGCATCACTTGAATTAACCTTGCAAGCTTGATGACTTCAGTGCAAATTAATTCATGCTGAATTAGACTCCAAGAACACCACAATTTTGGCATCTCCATTTTTATTCCTGCCGTTTCTAATGAATGATGGAGAGCTGCTTGGCCAAACGTTTGCGGTTGAAGCCATCAGCTTACAGCTGCGAACCATCACTGTAGTCACCAAACTTAATAGTTGGATTGGCAGTACTTCCATTGGCACAACATCTCATAGCCAGCCATCTTGATCAAAGCATTCGCAACCTAATACTCCTCCATTGCATGTCTTCACATAAACGTCTTCAGTTAATGTTTGCTTCTCAGGAATTGAGAGTCCCACTTTGTATTTCATTGGTGCCTTTTGCCAGCAGTGGTTCTCCAATCCAACAGCACTCTTTATGTTAACAGATTTCCAGGAAAGATTTGTCTGACCTCATGGTCTGAAGTGTCTTCACTGTCACTCTTATAACGCTTTGGTCAGTGAAAGGTTGTCTGCCATGTTAAATGTACTTAGCATTATGACTCAATTCATTATGTTTAGCTGCATCATATATATATATATGGAGCATTCTATGGGAAAATGGGTCTCGCATACAGATTTATATGTATAGCATAAAAAGCAAATCGATATATCATTAACGCTATCGGATTCCTATTTTTAACACAACATACCACACCATTACTATATGTGAAAATCCATTTTGGTGTCTTACTCATGTAGAGTACTGACATTACAAGGTCCGATACCCCATAGGGTTCAAAATGGCCACATCTTCAGGTAGGAGCGTCCAAATCTGTTCAAATTCGGTACATACATAGAACGGTCCTGTGGCTATTTATTTTCTTCTGTTAGTTAATTTTTACTTTATCCGTTACGGAGATATAGCAGTGCAAATTGCTTGCACTATTTACCGCTCAATTCACTCCAATGATTTAGGCACTCCCCTCCCATATATATATGAGCCTATCTGTGGTCACTTCTTTTGCTTCCAATTTGCACAGTTCTTCCCATTTTCATGCACCTCGGATTTCAAAATCATTTGAAGTCGCAGTAGCAACTAGCCTCGTCCTCAGACCCTGCCAACTATTAATAGAAATAGGGCATGGAACAAGGTTAAGTAGCTGTGCAAACAACTCAAGGGATATAAGCTAAGAGTCATATTCCTGATGACTCTAAAGCAATGTAACTCACTGGCTGTCATGAACACTTTATCAATACCGTGAAGGCTTATTACATTAGCCTTCAATGTGTCTTGAATAGATAAGTTCAAAGCATGACTGTAGTACTGTGTATTGAAGTAGCCATGCCATCATAGCACAACATTACAGAAGTGGATTCTGCAAAATGTCTTCTCTACAGAGATAGAGGTTGTGCAGACCAATTAACCATTCATGATAAGGTGATCAAATGCAGAATACCAGCTGTTCAATGTTAGATATGTCAGTTGTCTGATCAACCATTGATTATAGAGAAATGTCTTCTTGTAGGCGGTTTGTTCGCTCACCAATGGGGCAATTTTTTGTTGCTTCAGCTCTGCCACATAACCCATGTAGGTCCTCATGGCCCTGTTTACTCACTGGACATTGAGACGTTGCTTGGTATGTCTCAGACAAGTGCTAGTTTTGTGATCAGACTTGTCAGGTCCAGCAAGAGACTGTGGATTCTAGTATAGACACCCTTGACGTACCCTACCCTAAGGCCCTATGTGGCTGTTTCGATCTGTTCATGACTATTTTTAAACAACAAAAACATCCTTTAAAATAATTTATCACCATTTAGAGCTTCAGTTTTTCAATTTTAGAAATTTTTAATTAATGAAATTCAATATTTTGGATTCAATTCTTTTTTAAAAAATGGTAACAGTTTGGTACATGAATACGTTATACATACATGAAATACATACAATTAGACGATACTTCTTTTATCTTGTTCAACATAGAGAAATAAATAGACAAAAACATTATTCCACAAATGAAGCCAGAGGACACCATCACCATTGATTTTTGTTTCGGTTTCTATGGGATGTGAGGTATTCATATCAACTTTTACACACCACTTTTCTGTGATATTGTCCTTTGTATGCGGCTTGTCAACGTGTGATTGCATCATGAATAAATGAAACAATTCACTTTGAAGTTGCTTTGCATGTGTCGCTGACCTCACAGAAATTCCCAGTGAGAACTTAATAATCCAGTTCTCACTTGATAAAGCCATTTTCTACAAAGATGGCAGTATATGCTAATTAAACTGAAGTCCCAACACAGCTGTAGATGATGTATACAGTTTGATTGGCACTAGATTCAATATAGAGCACTAAGGATGCACATGAGGAATCCAAAGGGTTAACTATCACCATACCTGATCAGTGTCTAGCCCTAGGACAGTGCTGGTGTTCAGAGAAATGCATTATGCTAGTTGTGAGTTCAAAATAATGGGTGGTCTGGTGTTTTGCTTTGCTACCCTTGGATTGTTAAGTGCTGAATCTAATACATGTCCTTTTTTGTAAGCAAGTCATATGCCCTTCTTGGAACAATTAGGCAATTCATCTATCCTTGGAAAATTAGACAACATTAATGACAACCATTATGTTAACCCCTGGAGTGTGCTCTTGTATGCCTCCACACTCATCTCTCCATCCTTATCCCCATCACTCCCTCTCTATCCCTCCCTTCTCATCCCATCCCTCATCCCCATCCCTCATCCACATCCTGTCCCTCCCTTCTCATCCCATCCCTCATCCCCATCCCTCATCCACATCCCGTCCCTCCCTCCTCATCCCATCCCTCATCCCCATCCCTCCCTGATTCCACACCTCTCATCCCTCACCTCCCCCTTTGCTCCATGTCGGACAGACACTACATTATGATATGTGTAAAAGCTTCCAGTGAGCAGCAACTGGAGGAGAGGTAAGCCGTTTGCCACATCTGCTGTCATCTGGTCCCTCACCTATGTTTGGTGCAGGTCTGGGCTTGTTGAGTCATCAAAGATACGTTCTTTGGTCGGTGTGCTGGAGAAAAATGGTAGCATTGAATTGGCTCATGTGTACACAGAGTCCTATGGCGCTATGCCTTCTGACAGGCATGTTGTTGGTACTTTGTTAGTAGATTTGACTGTGTCCTTTTCAGTATGAAACATCTTCGTCGCTGGTTCATTGGACTAGACTTCAAGGAGTCAGGTGGGGAAGTCCTCAACGTAACACTCACTGATGAGATAGGGATGTTCAAGATGCAAGGTTGGTTCATGTGGATGATGGGTTAGTGTTATATGGGCCTGATGAGTCAAAGATACGGTGTGGTATGTGATGGTGAGCTAGTGCTGTGTGGTATGTGTGGTGGGGGTTGTGGTGGTATGGTGTGCTAAGCTTTCTAAATTAAGCTTTCTAATTTGCCTGTTAGTGATGGTGGAGTCTAAACTGAGAAGCTCTAATCTGATGGAGGATACTGACATTGAGGTCAAGCATGTGAAGAGGTGTGTTGGCAGCTTGTACTGCATGTGTGGGCGTGAGTGGGGCTATCCTGCATCTCCTCTCAAACAGGAAGGACCTACCCACCTATCTCCCCTCTAGCGTGCTGCCTTCTGTGAAGAAGAGGAAGTCTCAGCTTAATGCATCAGCGTCTAAGTCAAATGGCGTAAGATGAACGGGGGCGGGGGGGGGGAGGGGGTGTTAATAATTATGTGTTGCCATTCACTGCCCTTGCTGTCTTTCACTTATGGTAAAGGGTATCAGTTATAATTTGGAGGTCAAAGGTGAATCTTGTGTTAATGAGGCTGAACTAGTGACCTCCAAAAGGCCAGGGTCTCAATTAGATGAGCCATCCACAAAGAAACCACGGCACTTGGATAATAGTGGCTTAGAAAGTTCTAGTGGTCCAGTGGAGCACGCTGCTTCAAATGGTGCTTTTATGGTATTACCACTGGAGCAGGGAGGCCTACCAGAGCAGGAAGGCTCACCAGAGCAGGAAGGCTCACCCTTATCAAGGTCAGAATGCTTGCAAGTATACGTGTACTCTGAATGCTATCACAGCATCAGACAGTATTTTGCACAAGTGTGGTTGGTAGGTGCTGCTGTGTTATCCACCAGTACACAACCCTTATTGCCCCAATTCCTATTGATAGCATCAATGTAGCTACCACACCATGTAAACAAACCTCCTATGTCAACCGCCCCCTCACTGCTATTGGCTTGTATGAGTGATAGCATCAGAAGATTATCGATGTTATATGGGTTCAGGGCTCATTGTATTGGAGCATTTTCAGGCATGATTGGAATGGGAGGGTGTTCAGATTGATCCCACGTTCTTCTATACAAGATATGACCAGTCCTAATGTGTGGTCAGAGGCATTTTTACAGCATGCATGTGCCTTTGCACTTGAGGGGGAGGGTACTTTTGATGAGTCCGAAACTAAAACGGCAGCAAAGAGGCGGAACCAGTGCTATCAACAAATCCTTTTGGTTACAGTACAGGCTCGATCATAGAGAAAATTAGCAGCTGGATCATAGAAAAAATAAAGCATATACATCTGGGACTAAGCCAACTATTA